>JAVJIF010003403.1:0-252806 GCA_038442645.1 Agave tequilana | reverse complement strand
CCGGTCGACCGCCAACGGTCAGAAATGTGACCGTTGGCAACCACGGTCGACCGGCCCGGTCGACCCAAACAAACAGAGAGCACTGCTCTCAGACCGGTCGACCGTCCCAAAGCTGCCAAACGTGCACAGATTTGTGCACGTCGGTCGACCGGCCCGGTCGACCGACTTCAGCCAAGTCGACTAGGTCAAGTTGACTAGTCGACTGATTGAAGCCTGGAACAAAAATCTGGGTCAGAAAAACTGGGAAAAATATTTTATAAAAATCTTTTATCTTTTCTGAAAATCCCATAAAACTTTTTTAAACATTTTGTATTGAAACACAAACTTGTGATAAAATTTCAAGACATATATCAATCATATCAATTCATTTTTGAGTCTTGCAAATTTTATCAAAACAAAACTTGTATTTTTATCAAACTTGATTTTTCTAAAACATGAATAGGATAGTCAAAATAAGTTTGTCTAGCAAGTTTAAAGCATGTATGTATATCTCGAACATATCTAATATACATAGAAATAAAGTAAACTTTTTTGATCTACTATTCATGAAAACCAAATCCAAAACATAAATCTTTTGTGTGTTGTGCACTTGAGCATATCAACTATACTAAACTTTACAAACTGGATCTAAACACACTAACTAAACTATGGATACCTAAGTTTTCTTGATGATCTTCATCTTCAAGTAGACTTGCTCCAAAACTCCATCCATGGGCTAGGCAATGTGTGATCTTGAAGCTTTGGCCCTGGAATCATCATGAAAAGCTTCTAAACTCCTTGTTGAAGCTAATCACCAACTAATATCTTGGTTAATGATCTGAAACTTAAACAACACAAGATTATTAGTAAACATAACTACATGAGTTAATCATCATCAAAACTAGGGTGGAAGGCCTTTGGGCCAACAATATGTTTATGCTTGAATGCTTATTTGTTCTCATTAGATGTATTAGTATAGTCTAGTTTTGATGATCCATACATTTTAGACTTGTATTCATATTTTTGAATTTGTTTTATGATTGTGTGTTTCACTTCATGTATATGTTTGTATTGCCAAACTTTAAGATATACATGTATACCCCTCGAGTCATTTGCCTTTCATGCAAATCTATATATGGACTCAATTGTGTTTAGGGATATGTATGTATACTTATTGTGTTGACAATTCATACATATACCTTGAAATGAAATTTGTTTTGATGAATATTTAGTTTTTCTTGATTTCGTGTTTATTTGTTTAACTTCATGTATATGTCCATTTTATCCAAATTATTATTATACATATACATCCTTTGAGCCACATGCCTTCATGCATATATCCTTGTGGACTCGTTGTGTTTGGATATGTATGTATACTTTAATTTGTATAGGACATACATATACCTTGAAGATTAAATAGTTTTGATGATTTTCATGTTTTCTTGTTTAAGGAATAATTGAGCTTAATGAAAATTTTCATGTTTATGATATTCACACTTTATTTGTACACTCACATTTATTGCTTGCTCATGTTTTGTTTTCATGAGTCATATTTATGCCTAATTGAATTAGAGTGTTGATTATCTTGTGGATTTCATGTTTTTATGAAAAACTATTTTGTTGTATTCCTTACTTGAAGGATTTCGTACTAGTTTAAAAGATTTTCCATTTAACTAGTTACGGTATTCTTTATTTTTGGTAGAGTTTTTCAAACAAAGCTTATTTTCAAATCTATTTTTGAAAACCCCTACCCTTTATGGGCGGTTGGATGGGAGATCATGGTCTTGTATGTTTTAAAATGAAAATCATTTAAAACTTGAACCTTGATTGGGAGGTATAGTAATATGATGTATACACTTGAACTTATTGTTATGTCAATTGGTATCAATGAACTCTTTCAATTGGTATCATTTTGATCTTTTTGTATACTCATATGTTTATTGTGTATGTATATTTTCAATTGGTATCATCTATTGGTGATTGGTACTCATTCTATTTCATACACATATACTTATTTTATTTGTGCTATTATATTTCTATATCTTGAGCACAAATCTTGTTTATGCTAGAGCTTGAGCTTCACTTTATTTCAATTGATTTATTTTTCAATTGGTATCATATTACAAGCCTACGCATAGTTTTTGTTGGTATTTCATAAAGGGGAGAAAATTCGTTTTTTATATTTCAATTGGTGCTTGTATTTCCACTCCCTTACTTTATGATAGAAAATAGTCATTTCAATTGTTTATATGGCTTAAAAAGAAAAATACTATCTTTTGATATCAAGATGCGTTGTGTTTTAAATTGGTATCTAAAAATTTTGTATAATACAAAAGTTTTGATGTGTATTGACTATATGCAAGGAGAGCTTAACATCTCTTCCACATATAGATTCATGTTGAGTGTATCTTATATTGAGGAGCTTAACATCTCTTCTTTATGTGGTACACGTGTGTAGGGGGAGCTTCACATCTCCTCTTATGCATTACATAATGTGTGTTATGTGAATTAGGGCTTAACATCCCTCTTTTATGTAATGCATATGTGTAGGGAAGCTAACTTAGCGTCTTCCTCTTCATGAATGTATATAGCATATAACATTTATTGATCTTTGTTTATTTTCAATTGGTATCAAGATGCTTCATTGACATATTTTCAATTGATATCCAAATTGATTGTCACCCCTTATTGACTTTGTTTTTGTTTTTAGACAAAAAGGGGGAGAACATTGTTTTATTTTTTGATTGACAAAAGGGGGAGAAAGATTTTTACCCCTCATTTTATTGTTTTGATTGTTTATCCCTTTGTTGATGATTGACAAAAAGGGGGAGAAAGATTTTGGTTTATATATGCATACTTATGTTTTTGCATATATAAGTTTTATTTGTATCTAGAGCATCTAGTGTTTTTGTTAATGTTTTATTAATTTAATTGGTATCTAGAGCTTCTAGAATATGTTTATGTGTTTTATGCATGTTGATGCATACATGTTTATGTACATTCATTGCATATCTTTTGTTTATTTGTTTATGCATGAGTTAAGGGGAGCTTCTTTGAAGCTTAACTTTAATCCATGCATATATAACTCCATGAGTTTTGTCATCATCAAAAAGGGGGAGATGTTGGCCCAAAGGCCTTCTACCCTAGTTTTGATGATGATTAACTCATGTAGTTATGTTTACTAATAATCTTGTGTTGTTTAAGTTTCAGATTATTAACCAAGATATTAGTTGGTGATTAGCTTCAACAAAGGTGTTTAGAAGCTTTTCATGGTGATTCCAGGGCCAAAGCATCAAGATCATACCTTGCCTAGCTCATGGATCACGGTGTTTGTGGATCGAGTCATCTTGAAGATGGAAGATCGTCAAGAAGACTTAGGTATCCTAGTTTAGATAGTGTGTTTTAGATCCATTTGTAAAGTTTAGTATAGTTGATATGCTCAAGTGCACAAACACACACGTTTTCATGTTTTGGAATTGGTTTTCATGAATGATTGATCAAAACAAGTTTATATGGTTTATATGTATAATAGATGTATTCTAATTATACATACATGCTTAAACATCTTAAACAAACTTATTTTGACTTTCCTATTCATGTTTTGAAAAATCAAGTTTGATAAAATACAAGTGTTGGTTTTGATAAAATTTGCAAGACTCAAAAATGAATTGATATGATTGATATATGTCTTGAAATTTTTATCACTTGTTTGTGTTTCAATATAAATTGATAAAACAATTTTTATGGAATTTTCAGAAAAGATAAAAGATTTATTAAAATATTTTTAAACTGTTTTTCTGACCCAGATTTCTGTTCCAGGCTTCACCAGTCGACCAGTCAACTGACCTAGTCGACTTGGGATGAAGTCGGCCGACCGGGCCGGTCGACCGACGTGCACAGATTGTGCACGTTTGGCAGACACAGGGACGGTCGACCGCCAGGGTCGACCGGGTCTGAGAGCAGTGCTCTCTGTTTGTTTGGGTCGACCGTGCCGGTCGACCGTGTTTGCCCAATGGTCACATTTCTGACCGTTGGCGGTCGACCGGGCCGGTCGACCGTTAGCCTGTCAGGCTGCCACATCAGCCTAACGGCTAGTTTTTCTGTTTGGGCTATAAATACCCCAACTCTTGGGGGTTTTAGCTAAGGTTTTTACAAGAGAAAATTCCCAGTTTACCTGAGTTTAAAACAAGTTTTCAAAAGTGTTTTTGGGCTTTAAACTTCCAATCTTATTTGTTTTAGGTTTTTGGAAAAATCAAAGAAAAGAGTATTTTGGGAGATTTGTCTTGGCTTTCATTTTCTATCATTTACAAGAGTTTTCCCAAGTAGTTTTTCTTTGTTGCTTGTTTTCCAAACACCTAGTTTCCACACTTGAGCTTATCTTCTATCCTAATCTATTATGATCTTGTTTTGTTGAAAAGAGAAAAGAAAGAGAGATTGTTTGTGGTCTTTGGAACCACTTGTTATAAACACCCTTGTTCTTTGTGTATCCCTCTTTGGTAGTGGTGATCGGGTGATTGGTTTGCTCCCTCTAGTGAGAGGTGGAGTTTGGTTTGTAACCCTCTTCGGTAGAGGTGTTGGTTGTTGTTTGGCTACGGGCCTACCCCTCGGTTGTGAGGTAGTGTTTGAGAGAGGAGTTTGGTACTCCTATTGTTGTAAAATTCTCTTCGGTAGAGGTTCCCTCGGTGGGAGATAGTGGATTGGAAATCCTACACGGTGGTGTAGGCGGGGATGTAGAGCTAGGGGCTCGAACCTCGAAACATATCTTGTTGTTAGCGTTTGATCCACTTGTCTCTCTAACTCTCTCTCTTTACATTTGTACAAAACATCATTCTTATTGCCATATCATTCATATCATATTGCCTGTGTTGACGTGCATATTTCATATTGCTATATCTTGTATATGCTTGGTTGTTTGTGTGTGTGCCTCACTTATACTTCCACAAGAGCTTCACATAGCACCTCAACCCATTCAAGGGGAATCAAGAGGAGTTAGTCCAGAGCCCTTCACGGGGAATTCGGCTACACTTGTGTGTTGTATTAAGTGTGTTGCAAGATTGTGTTTAGCTTCCGCATTTAGCGCATTTAGTTCCTAGATTAGCACTTACACCTATTCACCCCCCCTCTAGGTGTTTTTCAATGGAGCTAGCACGTGTTGATTCAAATGGTTGCGCATCAAAATCGCATCAAGTACTCAAGAGGAGTCTAGCTCATTGGATCAAGGTTTAGATCAAGTCAAGAAGGAGAAGAAGATTTTCAAGAGAAGATTTTCAGAAGACTTGTGTCTAGTTTTGTAAGTGTCAAGATTTATTTTTAGATAAAATGTAAAGGATAGATTAGTTGTGGATTGCTCATTCATATACACACACACAAAATTTATATGTATTTTCATAAGATAGTTTTGTGTTTAGAAAATAATGTTTTGGATTTATCAAAACTTATTTTAGAGCTTATTGTAAAAAACATAGATATTTCATCTCATATGTGTAGTGGATCATATCCATACACATTAAGCTTCAAAAGTGTTTAAAGTATCTTGTTTTTGTATTTGGAGAAGTTCCAGAAAAATCGTTTTTCAATTTGGAGATTGTTTTTGAAAAATATAGATTTTTGTTTAAGGCAAAATTTCTATATCACAAAAATTGTTCAAAATATTTGTAATATGTGTTGATTTTTAATCAAACATGTTTGTACATCAAAGTATTTCAATAAACCTATTTTTATAGATTTTATATGAATTTATGAGATTTTATTGAAGTTAAAAGAACAAGGTTTTTAATCCCAAATATTTCAGCCAGACTACACTGGCGGTCGACTGGACGGTCCTTCGGACCAGGAATCGATCGACCAGACCAATCGACCGATGTGCACAGACGTGCACAGGTCTTGTGGCTGGTGGGCCGATCGACCGACCCGGTCGACCGTCCAGGGAGCTTTGTTCTCTGGATCTGGCCCCGGTCGACCGGCAGGTCAATCTCAGTGCACGTCGACCAGGCGGTCGACCGGCAGGCTGCAACGGTCAGAAATTTGACCGTTGGCTGGTCGACCAACCGGTCGACCGGCAGCAGCATCAGCTGCTGATTTGGCCTACAACGCTAGTTTTTGGAAGCCTATAAAATGAGGTTCCCTTGGGCTGTTTTAGACAAGATTTGAGGAGAGTTTTTGAGCTAGTTTTTCCTGCCTATCTTAAAGGTTTTCTCCACTTATTTTAGAGTTAAAACTTCCATATCAAAAGGAGAGTTTTCAAGAGTGGTTTTCAAAAGAGATTTCTTGAGTTTTTTCTCCCTACTCTATCTAGTTTTCTCACAAAAACTTGAGCCATCCATATATCAATCCTCTAAGTGACCTACAGGTGTTTTTAGGTGATCAAAGTGTTGAGATCACCAAATTGTTCATCTTGTATTTAAGGAGGCGAACTTGTAGGTTCGTGTTGTTTTGAGTTCTTGTGGAGCTCCGTGTAGAGGTGCGGCCTCGGCAAGCTAGTGTGCTTGCGTGTGTTGTTCTTGCAGGAACAAGAGAAGGACTAGTGAGTCCAAGAGTTCTAGTGTGAACTCCTTGTAGGTGTTGCGACACCGAGTGATCCGGTGGGATCGTTTATAGTCGAAATCCGTTATAGTGCTGAAAGCGGGAACGTGGAGCAAGAGTGCTTGAATCTCGAAACAAATCTCTCGTGTTTGCGGTCGCTCTCTCTATCTCTCACTTATATTTATATCTTGCATGCTTATATTGCTTAATCTTTATAAGCTTGATATATCTTGTGCTCTATTGTTATATGCTTGGGATTGTTTGCTCACACTTATATTCAATCAAGAGAACCATAGCGGCATCTCAACTCTTAATCTAGAGGAATCTTGAGGAGAAAGTTCAGAGCCCTTCACCGGGACTCTTGTATTATACTTGGTGTGTTTTGCATAATAGTTTTTAGTTTGCTTAAATAGTTTTTAATTCTGCATCATTTGTCATTAGATTAGCTAGTCACCTATTCACCCCCGCTCTAAGTGACCTACAGTGTTTGCGTTTGGATTTTTTCTCTCAACTATCTCCCTTTAATATATTACATTGTCTTTATTGCTCATATCATGTACATGCTTGATATAGTTTGTGTGTGCTCATACTTGTATTAAACCGAGAGAGCTATTAAAGCACCTCAACTCATAATTTAGAGGAATCACGCAGAGTAGTTCCAGAGTCCTTCACGGAAAATTCGGAATCACTCTTGGTTATACACTACGTGTGTTGGCAATTAGTTTTTAATCCTGTATCATTTGTCTTAGATTAACACTACACCTATTCACCCCCGCTAGATGTACTTTCAATTGGTATCAGAGCTAGCGCTCCTGATATTCGATTTAACCACCTAGGAGTATGATCCTTGAATTGCTAATCTAGATTTGCATTGCACACATATTAGTTTACACTCATCTTGCTCCACCTATGTTTGATGATTCTAACATAGATATGTGGAAATTTAAAAATGAGTTCATATTTAAAAACCCTAGGTTTGCATATTTATTTGGCCACTACCAAAAATCCAATTTTTGGTAATGACAAAGTCCATTAAGGCTAATGCACAAGCATTGATTGCACTTAGGCAATCACTTAGCAAAGATTATTTATGTACGTTTTCTCATTATGATTCCACTTTTGCAGTATGAAACACATTGACCTCTCCCAAGGAACAAGCTTCATACATTTTGGAGAGAGAACCAAGAAAAGATAAGTCCGACCAAGCTTGCTTCATGGTCAAAGGGATTGACTCCCTTGAGGTAAATTTGGATTCTCATCTAGATGATTGTGTTAATACTTCAGATGATGGACATGATAGTACGGATGCACATGCACTCAATGAATAGCTTTTCAAATTTTATGAAAACTTGCTTTTCAAATATAAACTTGTGAAAAAGAAAAGTTTGAATTTAAAGAAAGAAAATGAAAATTTGTTTTCAAAACTTGATATGATTTTGAAGGAGATAGTTGAGATTTCAAGTGAAAGAGATTATTTGAAAACTCAACTTGATCTTATTTTAAAAAAAATGAGATTTAAAAAATGAAAATGAGTTTGATCATGTTTTAAAAAAAAATGAGGTTTTGTCTTTAAAACTTGATTTTTTTAAAACGAGAACGAGTCTTTAAAAAACAAAATTGTTTTAATTTCTAAAGAATTAGAATGCATTTCTTTAAAAAAGTTTCTTTGAAAAATGCTTTTGATTCTCATATTTGTCATACTTCTATTGCTTCATCTTCTTGTGATATACATGTTGCATGCTCCACATCTTCTTCAATTATTGAAAATGATATATGCATGTTGAAGAAGAGTGTAAATTGTTTGGTCTCCACTTTAAGCCAATGTGCCATGAACCACACACGGTTGGAATCTATGTTTCGAAAGAAATATACTCTACATATGCATGCACACCCTCCACGGCATATACATGCTTCTCATGGTCACACACATGACACCTTATATGTTAGAGTGTACACTTGTACACATTGTGGTCGCAAGGTCCACCTTGTAAAAAAAATTTTATGATAGAATAAAAGATTTAAAATTTTCAAGTAAACATGTTTGGGTTAGGAAAGGTGCTAACCCCCGTGGACCTTATAAAATTTGGGTACGAAAATCTATTTCATTTGATGTAGGTATGCGCTCTCACAAGACGTGAGGGTATTAGTGCCTTGATGGTTGATGCGTTGCGAGCTAAAAGATCATATTTATGAATGCATCACTTTCAAGGAAAGTTTTGTGGAAGGACCGCCATAATTTAAAGATCTAGAGAATAGTTCATATAATTTTGGTAACTATCTCTAACTCTTTATTCTTGTTTACATGCTTTCTTATTTATGATTTTTAGTATGTCATAATTTTCGTGTTCATTATGAATAAATACAATGTTTATTAGACTTGTGATATACATGTATAGTATTAGAGATACATCCATGTTAATTGATTCATATTTTTTTGTGTTCTTAATAATTGTTTAGCAATTGTGTATATCCTTGTGTTAATATCATTTGCATTTACTCTAATGATCACTTTTATTTTTGATGTTTTGTGCTCATATTTTGATTACATGTTTGGATATAGTTTTCATTAACACTTGTGTTTATACTTGTACAAATAATGAGCCACACTTGATTATTGTGTTTGAGTGCTTCATTGCTCTTGTGAACTCATTACATGTATTTGTATAACCTATTTTTAATGATTCTTGCATGTACACTTGTATTCTCTATTTTGTACATGTTTTTGTGTTTAGCTTCATGTATATGTAAATTTAGCCAAAACTACTTGATATACATGTTATATCTTTGAGTCAATTATTTTTGTTATACTCGTTTTTGGACTCATTTTATGTTTAGGATAGATATGTATGCTTTAGTTTTGACAGTACATACATATGCCTTGAAGCTTAGTTTTGATAATTTTCATGTTTATGAAAAAGGATTTTCATTTATTGAGCTTAATTGTCCTATCTCCATGATTTTGTTTATTACATGATTTTTTTTGCACTCTATATTTAGTGTTTACTCATGATTTTTGTTTCATGAGCATATATGTGCTTTATCGCTCTTTGAGTGTCGATGATCGTGCGATTTTCATGTTTTCATAGGATAAATATTTGTTTATATTCCTTACTTGAAAGATTTCGTACTAATTTTCAAAATTTTCTTAAAACTAGTTTCTTATTCTTCAATTGGTAGAGTTTTCAACCTAAGTTAAAATTATTTTCAAATCTTATATTTTGAAACTTCTACCCTTAAAGGGTGGTTGGTTGGGCGACTATGCCTTATATACCTTTATTGAATATCTTTTAAACTTGCGCATGAAAGGGTGGATTGATATAGGTTATACACTTGCTTATCATGAAAATTAATTTTTGTATACTCATACTTGTTTTCTATATATGTATGCATCATATTTCAATTGATATTATATTGCTCTGATCATACAAACATATAAATATTTTCTTATGCTATAAAATATATATGACCATACATTTTTAGCACAAACTATTTTATGCTAAACTTGATTCATGTTCTTAATTATAATTGAATTTTTTACAAGCTTATGCATTAGTTTTATCGGTATTTCATAAAGGAGGAGAAAAATTCTTAATTTATTTTCAATTGTCATTATTTTCAATTGGTATCTTACTCCCACTTTTATGGAAAATATTTTGTTTGAAAAATACTAACATTTTCAATATTGGTATCAATAACCTTCAATTGGTATTATTCTCAATTTGGTATCTATATTGCAAAATAATTTTAGTATTTACCTAAAAATATTTAGTTTAAAATTTACTTTCAATTGGTATCATTTTTTTTCTATTGGTATCAATTGGTAAAAGTTTGTTTCAATTTCAATTGGTAAAAAGATTATTTTCTTTCAATTAATATAAAAATATGTTTTCATTGGTATTGTTTATTTTTCTTCACCCCTTTGTTGATGAGTGACAAACAAGGAGAGAAAGATTTGGGTTTATATGCATGTTTTATTAATTGTCTATGCATATATACATGTGATTTATAATTCTTATTGTATATTTTTTATTATTGTTTATTAGTATTTGAGCTTCATTGAATATCTATATGTTTTATTACTATGCATGAGTTAAGGAGGAGCTTCCGTGAAGCTTATCCTTAATCAATGCATATATAACCTCATAAGTTTTGTTATCATCAAAAAAGGGAAGACTGTTAGCCCAAAGGCTTTCACTTTAGTTTTGATGATGACTAACTTATGAAGTTAAGTTACTAATAATCTTGTGTTTATATAATTTTAGTGATTGATCAAGATCTTAATAGGTGTTTAGCTTCAATAAGGATTCAAAGTTAAGTTTTGAAGCTAACACGTGTTGATTCAAGAGTTTGTGCGTCAAGATCGCATTTAGTACTCGGATAGAGTCAAGCTCATTTGGATAAAGTTTGGATCGAGTCGTCTTGGAGATGAAAATCGACAAGAAGACTTTAGTTTAGCTTTGTTTAGTTTACTTTAGATCTTGTGTAAAGATAGTTTAGTTTTGATATGCTCAAATTCACACACACACAAAAATTCAAACGATTTAGTTTCAGTTTAACCATTTTGGATTCTCAAGAATATACATATATCGTTTTCATTAATAGATAGAATCAAGAGAAGTTTACATGGTTTAATATATATTAGATTTTATCCATATACATCTATACTTCATATGTTTAGAAAAACCTAGTTTGATGTATCCAATTCATGTGTTCTAAGCTTTGTTTTTATCAAAACTTATTTTGAGATTTAATGTCAAAAATGTAGATATATTATTTACTATGTGTATTGGATTCTATCCATACACTCTATGCTTCAAATGTGTTTCTATATCTTATTTTTGTATTTATACAAGTTTTGGAGAAAACGAATTTTCATTTCAAAATTTAAGTTTTGAAAAATACCATTTTTGGTTTTAAGACTTAATTTTCATACCTAAAAAATAGCTCAAATTGTTTGTAATATGTGTTGGATTTTGATCACACATATTTATACTTCAAATATTTATATGAACTTATTTTTGTGAATTTTATGGGATTTTATTGAAATTTATAAGTTTTTATAGTCCATATTTCATATCCTATTAATCCTATTTTGGGGCTACTGGCGGTCGACCAACCGGTCGACCGGACCAAAGCTCGGTCGACCGGTCTGTCGACTGACATGCACAAGGACGTGCATATAGCCCATGCCTATGGGCCGATCGACTGTACGATCGACCAACTGGCACTACCCAACTCTCGGGTAGAGCCCGGTCGACCGAGCGGTCGACAGACAGAACATTTTGTCTTGGGGTCGGTTGACCGACATGCTCAAACGGTCAAATTTTTTGACCGTTGGCCGGTCGACCGGGCGGCTAACCGACAACCCATTCTGGGCAGGTTTTGACCCCAACGACTTTATTTTTTTGGGCCATATATAAGAGCTGTTTTGATTAGATTTTTATAAGTTTTTTGAGAGCAATTTTTCTATCTTCTTTTGAGTTTCTACAACAAGTTTCAAAAGAGTTTTTGTGCTTCAAATCAAATCTTTATTTGTTTTCAAAGTTTTAGAAAATCAAAGAAAAATAAGTCTTTGAGAAATTTGTTTTGTTCTTTATTTTTCATATGTATCTAGAGTTTTTCTCAAGTATTTTTTTCTTTGAGATTTCTCTTCCAAACACTTTGATTTCTCACACTTGAGCTATCAATTCAAAAATCTATGTTTAGAATCTTGTTTTATGAGAAAATTGTTTGTGATCTCTTAAGATCACCAAGAGTTGTTTGTGATCATATGATCACCAAGTTGTAATCTTTTTTTTTTTTTTGCTTTGGCTTTGTGCCTTCCCTCTTGTGTAGATGAGATTGTGTTTGAGAGAGGAGTTGTATACTCCCGATGTTGAGTTGTAATTCCTCAGTAGAGGTTTTTTTGTGAAAGGTCATGTGTGAACATTCCTTCTGTGTGAAGGCGGGGACGTAGAACAGTGGCTCGAACCTTGAAACATATCCTCGTGTTTGCGTTTGGATCTTTTCTCTCAACTCTCTCCCTTTAATATCTTACATTATCTTTATTGCTCATATCATATACATGCTTGATATAGTTTGTATACTCATACTTGTATTGGATCAAGAGAGTTATTAAAGCACCTCAGCTCATAATTCAAAGGAATCGTGAGGAGTAGTTTCAAAGCCCTTCACTGGAAAATTCGGACTCACTCTTGGTTATACACTAAGTATGTTAGCAATTAGTTTTTAATTTCGCATCATTTGTTTTAGATTAGCACTATGCCTATTCACCCCCCTCTAGGTGTGCTTTCAATATCACGTCTGATTTGGGCCCCATCCGTCTTCCCCAAAATCGAGCATCTCCGTAACTGCTCGAAATCCACAATTTTCATCTGCTTGCACGTCTTTCATATGAATAATGAATGGGTGCATTGGCTCAGAAAATTGTGTCAAGTACTCACATTCGAGATGGGCGCTTTGGCCTTACAACCTAAGACATAGAAAGATTTGAAGGTGATTAGTATATAATATTTACTCAAAATTTCACTGCAACATACATCTATATAATGAAATACCTTTTGCTTTGGCCGTCTGCTAAGTGGTGGGCAAAATGAGATCAAATCTCCAGAAATGAGCGTCGGGCAGCTAGCTTGTGCAGATTCCACTAGCTTGAATTGAGATGGTAATCGGTGAATTGATACTTAATACCTTGGAATACGCTTACTGTGTTTTCTGATCTTCACCTTAGGTGCCATAAGGGAAGAAGTAGTGGGTACAACTAACTCGCACATTCTTTTCAGCAATATTAGTTTTTCTGAATAACATGACATGAAAAAACTTTGATTGATAAATTCAAATTTATCTATCAAACTTTTGTCTAGGTTTTCTACCCGCTTCAAGATCACTGGGTGCTGATGGTGTCATATCCAGCTTCTTCCAATGATGATCAATGCAGTCTACTGGAATGTGCATATTGACTCTACCATACTCAGCAGCTCGTGTGCACACGGTAAGCCATGCGTCTTTCTCAATAAGCATTTACAAGCTTCGGCGTCCACGTCGATGGTGCTAACTAGTTTGGATTCATCGAAAATCTTTTCAATGGGCCAATGGACACAATACCACACAAAAGCTTGAATTGAGATGGCTTAAAATTATGTAGTGTAACGTTACGATTCTTCTTTAATGAGGCCTTTATATTTGTATGCTGCAACTCTAACAAAGCATGTATCTTGGACCAACATGTCTCAAAATTTCCAACTGATGAGCAAAGGCATCTTTTTAGTTTTGCATGCGCACTCTCAGCACTGAAAAGTTTAAATAAATGACATTAGCAATATATTAAAAAAACAAAACTCATTATATTAGTTAGAAGAGTGACCAAATTATACCGGTGGTTTGTGGTAGTTTCAAAATGCATCACTGTATCGGTACAGCATGTGACAAATCTCTCTTTGTACTTGTCAATTCATGTCGTCTTCATGTATTCAAATATCTTAGGAAAATCGCAAAAATTCTCTTTTAGCTGACCCCACAATCTCAAAAATTCCTCCTCTCTATCGACCATCACCATTAGATTCCATAAAGTCATGAATAGGTAAAATCTCTCTTTGGTGCCAAAAGTTTTCTTGCAACGAGCAAGAGTGTTTTTTCTTATATGCCATCTGCATAAGAAAATAACGAGATTCTAAAATATTTTCTCTACGATATTTTTGCATGCCAAATCTTTATCAGCAATAACAACAGATGGAATTTGCCAACCATGCATCAACGACCTCAGTTTCTCCAAGCACCAACTGAAGTTATCTTCCTATTCAGCTTCCAGGTAAGCAAAAGCAATAGAGAAAGTAATTTTTGTGCTTGTAACCCCAGCGATCTCCATCAACGGTAACCTATACCTGTTGGTCTTATATGTGCAATTCATTATCAAGACCCGGAGAAATGCATGTAACAAATTAATGCTAGCCGTGTGAGCCCAAAGTATATCTTTCACAATGTCTATATTGGGACAACACCTGTGAATCTCAATATATCCATATTCGAAAACGCTCTTCAGTAGTTGCTGCATTGTGACCTTCTGGCATACTACACGACTTTAAACTTATGCCTTGCATTGTATACTGTCCTCAATGTGCTAACATTGAGATTGTTTCTTTGTTTCAATGTATATGAGATGACTTTGGCTGAATAAGAGTCTTCGACAAATCTACAACCAATTTCTCTTCTTCTTCTGACAGTCTACCGGCAAAGGAATGTCCTTTCAAATTTTCGGCCGGATAATGGTTATGAATACCACACACAGCCATAAGAACCCCACCCAGATGTATTGAACAATACCTTACCCTTCAGTAGGAACGGACAACCACATTTCTTACTTTCTGTACTCCTTGCCCCCTTTATCTTGAGTCTTTGCATTTCTATTTCTGTAAGTTCCCTCTCTATCACAACTTAGGAGTATCCTTTCATTTTTTTCGCACTCCAGAGACATCAGATCTCTTCACAGTGAGGAAAAATCCTTGTGCCATTGCAACTTCTCGTGCCCATTTTATAAGTGTCTCTAGACTTTCAAAAATCTCGTACGTGGTGAAGTCTTCACCATATCTACTCTTACAAGCTCAGGACCGACATTGCTATATCGGGAAGAAATCTGCTCACGCAAATGGTTCATATGAAAAACATAGGGTTAACTCTGCATAGACTGACAAAAGAAAAGAAAAGCTCTTGTTCGGTCAAACACGGCCGAACATTATGTCTATGTTCGGTTCTCACTAACCGAACAAAGAATTATAGTTTTCACTGTAATAATTTGTTCGGTTGTTCCCCGCCGAACATTATTACTTGTTCGGTGGTTATACACCGAACAAGCATTACTTGTTCGGTGGAAGATCGCCGAACAATTTATATTTGTTCGACAGTCGAACACTGAACAGAGACGATACCCATTTCGAAAATTTCATTTATGGGCGATTTTAATTGGTAAAAACTAGCCTTCTCAGTGTTGGAAAGCTCCAGAGTTGTTAGTTGCTTCTCTATTAATGCCCACAATGAAATGTGAGTTGATTTTATGTGTGAGGGTAGGTAAATTTTTTTAGGGTTTGAACCTTGGGGGTTGAATGAGTGAAAAAGGAAGAAGATGTAATGGGGCGTCTTAGTCACTTCGAATGGGGGTGCCTCTACAAATTTTGAATGTTTTTTATATAATTAAAAATTTAAAGGTATATGAATCAATTTTCACTAAGGGTAAAAGAGTGATCCATGATTTTGAAATTTAAGTAGGGTGCCTTAAACACTTTTTGGGGGGGAACAGATATTGCCACCTCAAAACTGATGAAGGCCTCAAAATATTTACAAGCTGTCATTATTATTTTTCCAATTTTACCTATTCAAAAAAATCCTTCCCTCCTCCCTCCTCCTCCTCCGGCAACCCCCCCAACCACCCCCCCTTTTCGGCCTTTCCCCTTCCCCGCGCCCCCCCTCATCCCACCCTCCCCCATCAGACCTGAGGAGGGTGTTTTTTGTTTGGGGGGGGTGGGGGGGGTGGGGGGGGGGGGTGCCGGAGGAGGCTGGGGAGGTCATCACGCTGGCGAGGGAGAGAGCCAGGTGGGGTCGCGGAGGAGGAGGAGTGGGCTGCGGGGAGGTCGGAGGTCGGAGGAGGGGGCGGGGGGCGCAGGCCGGAGGGGGTTCACCGGTGGGTTGGGGGAGGCCGGTAGGTCGCCGGCGAGGGAGGGAGAGGAAGAGGAGGTGAAGGGAGAAGGAGGAGGAAGATAAAGGATTTTTTGTCAAAGAGTTTTTTTTTTTTTTTTTTTTTTTTTAATTTTTTACTATTTTTAATTTTTTGACTGGTTCTTTATCAAATTTGGGTGCCCTAAGAAGCCTTTATCATTGCGGGGTGGCGACGTCCGTCCCCCTTTCTTGGGTGGAAAAATCCGCTGCCGCGGCTCCTCCGGGGAGCCTCTAAGGCTCGCTGATGCTCACAAATTTATGAGCACGAGAACTTTCCTTTTTACTCGAAAAAGTCCAATTTTTCTGAGCCACGAGCATGATCCCTTCCCGCTTCCAAGTCCCAATCACGCGAAAACCTAGATCATCCTGCTCTACGTGTCGCCAATCCATCCTTAGATTGCAGCTGCTGATGGCTGTAAACACCGCCCCGAGTTTTTCTAATGGAAGCTCTAGAAGGCGGCAAAATAACACCGAAACAGAGCAAGCAGCAAGAAAGAGGTAATGGCTGCCGTTGCTGCTGCGATTTCTTTAAACACAGCGTTTTAAACAGAATCCTCTCTCAGTTTCGAGCACAACCCATCAGTTCCTTGGTGGGTTCTCAAAAAGATTCAATTTTGATCAGAAATTTGGGAGCAGAAAAGGGATTTGATAGGGTTGGTGGTTGCTTCTGCAACTGATGGAGCAGTATCAGGAGTGGAGGTGGGAGGTTTTACTTCAATGTTACTGTTTTCTTTCCCACTTGGGCCGTTTCTAAATAGGCACACCATAAGGACTGAGGTGCGTGGGGTTTTCTATGCTTCTCTTTCATTGTTCATTTTAATAATCTCAGGATTGTTTTTGATGGGTCATTTTTGCTCTGTGCTTATCTTGACTGTATGAGTTTATTTATAATTTGATTTGCTTGTTTGATTTTTGAGAAAATGTTAAGAGTGTAGTTGGTATAACATCAGAAGTTCTGGGTTGATTGCCTTGCCAGTTATTTTCGCATTTCTTATTATTTGGCATCTGAGTAATATTTTTAACTGATACATTCTGAATGGCCTTATTATGCTTCATTATTTTCTCAACTTGCTCTTCAATCATTGGCATCTGAGTAATATTTTTAATTAATACATTCTGAATGGCCTTATTATGCTTCATTATTTTCTCAACTTGCTCTTCAGTCATTTGATAA
The DNA here is from genome assembly GCA_038442645.1 of Agave tequilana. NCBI lineage: Eukaryota > Viridiplantae > Streptophyta > Magnoliopsida > Asparagales > Asparagaceae > Agave > Agave tequilana. Next base: position 235,426 of record JAVJIF010003403.1, on the reverse strand, counting down.
GGTCTTGAGTTCTGGTCCTTGACTCACATTCTCTACGGTTCTATGCACTCTAACTTGTGTTATCACCCATTTTAGCATTTCTTTATCTACTATTGGTCTCTGTTAACACTTGGTTGTTTTATATGCAAGGCTACTTGGTATAGTGGTCAAGATGAGTGTTGACAAAGTGTTTTGAATCTTAGGTTGTTCTATCTTTTCCTTCCTTTAATCTATTATTGTAGTACGTTTGTGACAAAAGGAATGCTTACACCTTTGATTATTTCTTCACATCTTGTGCTATGCAGTTTTTTTGCATTGCTATCTGTTCATTCATTCACACTCACCCTCCTTTTTAAATATTTTGGCAACCATCCTTGAACAAGTACTCCTCTCAAGACTAGCAGGCAGTCTACCAAATATGAGTAGTCCAAGTTCGATGCACTCATCATTTGTCTTATTTCCCTTTTTTTGGGTTGGGGTGGGGGTGGGGGGTGGGCGGGGTGTGTGTGTGGAGGAAGGGGCTGGTTACTCTGTGGTCGTGTGAGCTTAATTCACATGACCAATAAGATAGGCTTCCTACTTGCCAAATGTTCTACTAGGCTATACTCAAAGCCCTTCTCTTGCCATGATTCTGTCGGTTAGAATTTCGCCCAACTTAGAGGGTTAATATCACCAGGCAGTTGGTTATAAACTTCTGCCAGATCTTTCATGGAGTCATTTAGCACAGAATTGTGCTCCATAGAGCGCCTATTCTGATGGGAAGTTAGATAATAGTGATGATAATAATACCTCATTATTGTAACGGACAAAAGCTTGGTAGGTTATAGAAAGAATTCGAGGAGCAAACTCATTGAAGAGAGAACTAAATATCTTCTGTTTATTTGAAGGAGTAACACGAATTGTATATGGGAGATGGAGTAGTTTATAATTTTCCTTACACTCTCTTCTCTATATCTTTGGCTGCTTTTTTTTGATTTTCTTTCTTGGTACTTCTTGCTTCTAAATTATAGATTCCTAAGCATCTTCATAGGCAATTGAGCTAAATAAACAAAACTCTTACACATGACTTTACATGCTTCACTGCCCCATCTTTTGTATGTAAAACCTCTATTTTTGACTTGTAATCAAGGCATATAACACATGTCATTGAATAAATTAGTTTCTTAATAAATAACTTACTTAACACCCCTTCTTAATTAGTAAGTTGTAAAATATTTCTGAAGTGGATAAATTTACCGATGAGGACGAAAGCCATCTCAATCTCTTTTTGTACACATGGTCTTTAATTGAATTAATGTCGAATTCCGATATGCGTAGTACTCGCATGAAAAGATGGATTTTGGTCATTGCAATTGACGACAGTCGTAATAGGCTTTCATAGGTGGATATTGCTTTAGCTATAGATCTGAGAGAATCATATAGAGCTAAGTTGTTTGACATGTGGCGATTGTAGGTGTTGTACTCAGCTTTTATTGGTTACAGTTCTATTGTATGTTGCTTCTTAGATGACCATGATACAAGCAATATGACCTTTGATCCAAAGAGAAAACATATCATAAAGTATTTTTGTAATTATCAATGAAACCTGCCAAGTCGTTGCAGTGTATTTGTCCAAAATGTTGTCTTCTTATGCTCTGCACTTGATACCCATGTTCTTCATGCTTTGGAGATATCTAATAATGCGCTTTGTTGTGACATATTGCTATATATTGTAGTGTTCTTAGGTCACTAATTAATTGCTATTCTTGCTTCAACGTTTTTCCTGCATTTTCTGATAGATGATGGCAAAAGAGAGATTATATCGGGTTTTGTTTTGTGAGGTAATACAAGAAAATATCTTTAAAAGTATTTTGAAAAATTTATTTTCACCAAAGGCATGCTAACAAATAAATTTATCCATTTGGTAACTATTTTACCAGCTACAAATTAAGAAGGATTTTTAAGAAAGTAATTCGTAATTAATGTCATGTCTTACATGCTTTGGTTAAAAGCCAAAGATGGAAGCTGCACACGTAATACCGTGGACGGTGAAGTGTGTGAAAATCCAATTGTGTTGATTTAGCAAACCTAGCCTATTAGAAAGCCTGTGAATTTGCAAGAAAAGTCAAAAGAGAGAATCAAAGGAAGCAACTAAAGTTCAGAATAAAGTTTAAGGAAAATTCTAATCAAACTTTTCTCCAACATACTATTACACCTCTAATTAAATAAAAGTTATTTTATTCTCCCTTAATTAATTTGCTCCATAATTTCTTTCTATAACCTACACTTTTGTTTGCTCGGACACTTATGTGTAGAGCAATAGTGGTAATCCCACTTAGGAGTTATGATTACAGTCCCTAATAGGGCTGCAACCTCTTTGACCCCAAAAGCTAACCTCACTTGTCTTAAGTCCAAACATATTAACCATCTTGCCGTCTTTTTATTTTGCTGAACATAACATTATTACCCTATCTTGCCTTATACCATTCACCCGAGTGCTTGGAAGGACGTGAGAGTTGACAAACTTTAACCTTGTCTATACACCTTGTTTATTTTCCAAATTATTATTTTTGCCCGTCATAACTTTTATTAATAAATTACCTCTCTTTTACATATATTATCTTGTTTTGCCCATCTGTCATGTTACAGATATTTTCTAAAGATTTTTAAACTTAATTAGACTATTTACCCTTATTCATTTTTTATAGAAATATCTCTAATTAAGAGGACTCAATCTAACAAATCTCTCTCTCTCTCTCTCTCTCATGCCACGAGTAACAAACCTTAATCTCCCTCTCATGCTTGCGGATAAAGTTCCTGCATTTAATTCTTATTTTGGTTGGGCTGTGGTCACCTACTCGATATCAAAGCCCTTTAAAATGCTCTCATCTATCACACACACACACACACACACACACACACACACACACACACAGAGAGAGAGAGAGAGAGAGAGAGAGAGAGAGAGAGAGAGAGAGAGAGAGAGAGAGATACTTTATTTGGATCTCTCCAATTTGTGTCACCTAGCTCAATGAAAGCCAGGCAACTTCTAATCATATTAAGACTCTAAACATTATTCTCATGTGTAGCATAAATCAATAAGAAAATGTGTCAAAAACAGAATGGAAATAGGAAAATATTTTAGATAAAAAACACTAAGTGGAGTTTAGTATTTGACTATGCAAAGTTACAAACAAAATAAAGAATTCGAATGTCCAAAGCTTCAAAGAGAATGTCTTAATTTGTCTCTCCATAATGCAACTAAACGCCAAAGAACATTAGAAAAGTTCCGATGGCAACTCATGTATATGAATACCTTTGAAGGGTGCATTTTCTCGAGATAAAATATTCCCTTCTTCGAATTTTATAATTTATCTATAAATAGTACAAGCTATCAAGCATTTATTTCTACGGTTCCACTTAACTTGCTTCTACATAAGAAACAAGATTTTGTGGACTTTAGTTTTTAAAAGAAATAGGGACTTTATATTTTTAAAAAATTGAAATCATTATTCTAAATCCACTATATTGACAATTTTACATGAACAGGGAGAAACTTAACCATTAATTTTACATCAATAAAATCATCTTAAAATCGAGTTGTACTAGTTTTGTTTTAGTATAAATCTCTTTGAAACTTTAATAGATGCACAAGGACAAAAAACAAGTTTGAATTTAAATTATTGGTGTCGGATTAAGTTAAAAAATAGAGCAAGCACGATCGCATGCGGGATACTTGTCTAAGCACATGTGGGATGACAGAGAGATGTCTACTTGAGTTTTCTTAATTAGGGATATTTCTTTAAAATGAACTAAAGGAAATTAGTCTAATTACGTTTAAAAATCTGTGGAAAAGATATGCTGTATGACAAAATTGCAAAACAAGATAATATATATAAAAGAGCTGAAAATTATTAATAAAATTTATGACATGGGTAAAAAAATAAGAGTTGGACTACACGCTTCTCATTCACTCTAAAAAGCGGGTAACACATCTTTCATCATTATTTGACTTTGAGATATGTGCCAGTCAAAATTTGAAACGGTGAATAGTAGCTAGCGAATAAAGTAATGGCGAGCCCATAAGGAATGTGTGGTGGAAAAAATATTAGCTCCCACTTTTGCAAGTGAATGAGAAGTGTGTAGTCAAGCCAAAAAATAATTTTGAAAAAAACAAGGGTATTTACGCATTTCCCCAACAATCATCACCCTTTTTTTTCACTTTGCTGAATAGCATTATTACTACTATCTTGCCTTGTTATACCATCCACCCGAGTGCTTGGAAGGATGTGAGACCTGACAAACTTTAACCTTGGCGAGTAATGATCAATGACCAAGCCATAGAGCAAATGGACTATTGAAGAAAGTTTCCTAATGGAACTCAACACACTAAATAGTCAAACTCCCTAAACATGGAGAACAAGGTAAACATGGAGAACAAGGTTACAGGGAATGCAAACACGATAGCATTGCCGACCATGTACAAGGGCTCTACCTCTGGCCTGATCTTGCTTGTTGTTATATGATAACTGAATCGTGAAGCAACATGCATCTATGAAAAAAGTGTTATTTAGACTATGGGATGATGGATTGATTAATACACTTGGAGCTACTATGGCCTGAAAGGGCCAACTCCGTTACATTCTTGGTTCAAAATGTATTTAACCATTGATCCATCTTTGACTCTGCCATATGAAAGTATACCTATTTTGTATTCATTGCCATCATGAAGCATAGATACTTTATGGAGTAGAGGTACTTATATCACATATATCTGATACTTCTTTACTTGGTGGATATTATTTTTGGCATATCCTAAAATTTATGGCACATCCTAAATGTATGATTTATTGGACTAAGAAGTTAGAAATACTAATGAATGAATAATCAAATTCATAATTTTATTTGATTTCTAATATAATTTGTCTATTTTTTTTAATAAGATAATGATTGTTTGGTACCATCCTCAGCGATTTTTTCAATCATCCTTTTCAATCCTTATCCAGTAGCCAGATCATGAAGTAATCATGATCCAATTGTGGTTATTTCCTTATTACGACGAATCTGACAAATTCAGAAAGGTAAACGAATTGTTCATCCCCATTCCTAACTTTGTTTTTTATGACAATCTTCTCTTTTTTCACTCTTTCATCGCATCTTTGGACTCCATTTCTGTATCTAAGACTGTTTCATAAGCACTGTCTAATTTTGCATGGAACACTGTAATATATGAGAAGATACTTGCTTCACATTTATCTGATAAATGAGAACTTTTCTTCTTCCTCCTAGGAAGTCAGTGGTTGAATGCTGTTTGGTAGACAAAATTAAAACATAACTAAGTTGGGTCACTAATAATAAAGCCTTGGGTGGTTGTGAAAGGGTACAACCAATTATATGGTCTTGATTACTTTGAGACTTTATCTACTCTTGCAAAAATTCATTCGTTTGAGGTCTTATCTCATTGGTTGCTGCATATGGTTAGGACTTGCATCAATTAGATATAAAAAAAATGTTTCGTCATATGCGGCTATTGTGGTTAGTTAACTTCTTGATGCTCCATGTTCTAATTGTTGAGATTTGGGTCCTAACTTGAGATATCTTAAAGATGACCTAGGCTAAGGGGTGCTATATGACAGTCATAGGCATATGCTTATTAAGGGTTTTACTGATGTTGACTAGGCTAGTTCTCCTGATGATAAGTATCTACTAGTGGGCATGGTGTATTTGTTGAAAGTAATTTGGTGTCTTGGAAAAGGAAGAATCAAAATGTTATGACTGGATCTAGTGCAGAGTTGAATACAAAGGAATGATAAATACTACATGTGAGTTTGTGCGGTCGAAGTATTTATTGCAGACTTTGGTTTTCATCATTCAAACTCTATAATCTTAAAATATGATAATCAAGCTACCATCTACATCACTAATAAATCTAGTCTTTCATGGAAGAATGAAGCACATTGAGATTGATTGTCATTTTGTTTGAGATAAAGTCTTGGAGAAGGTTATTCAAGCAAAGCATCACACTATCAGCTTGCTGATTTATTTACAAAGTCACTGGGAGGTTGTAGAGTGAAATATATGCATTTATAAGGAGACAGACATTGGTTGTTCTCTCTAGGTTTTGGGTTCTCCCTTTTACACTCCTAAATATGAAAGCAAGAAGTTTACCATCAGACAATTCTGCATGGGGCATGAAGTTGAACTCCCTCATTCATACCAAAGGGATGAGGCCGCTTCTATGGGAATTTACTCAAGGTCTGACCGTGCTTAAAAATAGTATATACTCCTTTAAAGGTATAGTTTTTGGATATCTCCATAACCAAATAGGAGACGCCACAAATGTAGAACTATAGAAGGGTTCATCTCTCCTCTAGCTATGTATCGGCTTCTTCTGATCATCGCTTAATGCTTGCATCAATGACAATGAGAAGGGGAGAGTTTCCACCCCTAAGACCTTTGCCACAATTGATTATCCTACTTGGTTATCTATGATATAAATACACAACTAGTACATAGGCAAAGACGCCTATCTAATTCATTTTTGTCTAAAATTCTTCCCCTCAAAGCTGTTAGCATACTGCATCCTTGAACTTGTCATATGCTTTCTCAAAATCAAATTTCAAAGAGCACCCGTTGTCGTTTTTCTTGTGGCATTGGTGGATGAGGGTGAAACATGTAAAGTAAGGTCAATTGAAAGATCCTTACCTAAATTCAAATACTTTCCCAAGTGTTAATTTTTAACATTCAAACTACCACCTTAACAGGTAGATGGAAAAAGATTCCTATACCCTACAATTTAAACAAGTTAAAGGGGGTAAGATGTTAAAAGTTCCTATAAAATATAAAGGGCAGTTTAACACACACACCACCCCCCCCAACCCCAAAATACTATCTCAGGTTCTATACTTTAACTCCATGATTTTCAAAACCTACACTTTACCCCCGGGAGCTCATAATGTGAATTTTTTTTGTTAAAAAGGTGTCATGTGACCATCAGATGACCCCCCCTCTCCATTAACTTCTCTATTTGATTAATTATTCTTTGTAATAAATCTCTTTTAATAAGAAAATTTCTACAAAAACCTTAACTAAAAAAAAACATGATGTTTAGAGGTGGAGGAGGACTAGGAGGTGGTGGTTTTAATGGTGGAGGTAGTTATCATAATGTGGAGAGGGAAAGGGAGTTGGTGATGGTGATAGTGAGGATGAGTAAGGATGTGTGGTGAAGGTGGTGTTGGTTGTGGTGGAGGTCGAGTTTAGACTTAGAATTGGGGCATGAGTTAAAATTTATGTTGAAATGTTGATTGTGGTGATGAGGAGAGACGGAGGAGGAGGTGGTGGTGGCATGGAAGAGAATAGGTTAGGGTTTGGGGGTACATTTTGGGTTAAAGATGAGGATGGCGATGGTGATGATAAGAAGGAGGTGTTGGCGGTGAAGCTAAGGTTACTGTTGGGATTTTAGATTAGGAGTTAGGAATATGATTGGAATAGTGATGGTAATGGTGATTATGTAGGAGAGGAGGAAGAGGCGGAGGAGATTAGGGGCTCTTGGAACGAGGGTCACGTAAACCCCCTTTAAAAAAATTCACATTGTCAGCTCTTGGCAGGGGGGTGTAAGGTTAGATTTTGAAACTAGGGTGTAAAGTGTAGAACCTGTGATAGTATATGGGTGTTTTCTATAATTTACCCAAATATAAATTTAAATTGAAAAAGTAACAACATATGAGAAATGTAAAAAATATAAATGACTAACTAAAGGATTCCAATATTCAACAAATGCACTTTGATCTAAATCTAGGTATTATTAGATGAAGTAATGCATAAATAATTACACAAAATAGTCTTTTTGTTGGTTTGAAGTACTTTTATATGAAATTACATTATCAAGTAATGAAATATAATTATCCACAAAAAAGGGTTTGTGTTTAGTTAGATAACTATATTATTAGTTTGCAAAATTCTATTGTCCAAAATATTATATTGATTTTTATATTATCTACAAATATATCTCTAAATTTATTAAATTTTTTTGAGCAGTTAACCGGTAAAATCATAGGAATTAACAATTTACCCTTACCTTACCCATCTATACAAACGAGTATAAAATCCCTTATGCTTCCCCTATACCCATTTATATAAACATGCATGTGATTTTTACCTTTACCCTAAAATTTAGGGTATAAGGGTAAGGGTAAATGGTATTGCCTTTACCATTGCCGCCCCTATTACTAGATGAGCTCCTATGTACAAGTTATTCCATTAAGAACAATCCTTTATTTTTATATACCCTTTTTATCAGTACTTTCACGTTGTTACCGATCTTGACATGTCAATTCGAAAGGTTAATTGGATGGGAATCCCCTCCCCACCTTTGGGAATGAGGACTACATCTAATAATTCATTCTCCCTAACCTTACCCGATTTTGATAAAGTTCCATGGTGAGTTTAACAATATCACTCTTTTATTTGATGGCATTTATTAGAAGAACATGGGAAGGCTACAAGTTTCTTGTGCCTTGCCACTTTTAAAATTCAAAACTGCCCTTCGTCCACAACAGACATTGCAAATCCTCTAAATTCATATTCCCATCCCCTTCTTGACAAGAAGTTCCCAAAGGCGTTTTACCTAGGGGTCCATGTTTCTTTATGATACTCGAGCTCTGTAATTTTATCTGTCTCACCCTCTGCATATATATCCTTACCCCCAAGTCTATTAGCATGTTCCGCAATTATTTCACTATGTAGTGGGATCCTCTTTTCGGGTCACTCTAATGATTCCTTCCATCTCCATCTATGCTCTCTCCTTCCTGAACTTCCGTGAGATTTAGTGTGGTTCTTTCCAAAGGACTATTAGATGTTTGAGGCCCCAACTTCTTGAAAAGAAACAAAATGCATGTAGTGGTATGAAAAGTTAAATTGGATTTTCAGTATTAGTAGGAAAGATATAGAATGAGTAAATTAGAGACGAGAAGATAATGATGAGCAGGATGGTATGAACACGTTCGACAAAGAGCAAAGGTTGTCTTGGTGACGCAGGTGATCAAATTTATGCTAAAGGACTAGAAAGTATGTGAAGAAGATGTACTTGGATACAAATTATGATGGATCAGAAACAACTTGAGATTTGAATGTTTCAGAATGACTGATTGTCTCATATGGGCAGTCCTGAGTACATGTGCATGGATTAATGCTTGTGGTTACAAGTAATTGTTCTTGTGGCATACTTTTAGGTACATTCAACATTCAGTTCCAGTAGTTATTAGAGAAAATGGGAATGTAGTGAATTAGTAATCCATTGTTGTTGATGCAATAGCACCCCAGAGAAGCCAAAATGCATGGGTTTCTATAAAAATGCATTGATTGAGGAAGCTTCTCTCTCTCTCTCTCTCTCTCTCTATATATATATATATATATATATATATATATATATATATATATATATATAGTGAGTTGATCCCTAAGAACGGTTCTCACGAATTTATGTGAGAACTTTCACGTGGGCCGTCGGATCTGATAGAGATCTAGTTTTATTTGATTTGGTCTATCAGATCCGACGGCCTACGTGAAAGTTCTCACAGAAATCTGTGAGAACCGTTCTTAGGGGATCAGCTCCCTATATATATATATATTATATTATATATATATATATATATATATATAATATATATATATATATCTATCTATCTATCTATCAATATATCTATTAGAGGAAATAGAATATAGTAATTCATAGTTATTAATGTAAGTAGGAAGGTTTAGTAAAAGAAACATCATGGAGGAACAAAGGGAAAGATTGAAATTTGAATTCCTACACACCGTTGCAGAAAACAGTCATAAATGGAACTATGGAGGTTGGTTCAGTGCAAACAAACTGATGTTTCAAAGCTAACAACAGGAGGTACAATTTTGTAGTTAGTCACTTCCCTAAATTCTAGTCACTTCCCTAAATTCTGCTATCTGGAGGCTTAAACCCTCCAAGAAAGTTGCTACATAGATGTAGAAAAATTCTGTCATAGTTATTTTAGAAAATATAATTTAGGATTTGGTCAAGTAATGTTAAATTTTATCTACCTAGAACTTTTCTTGATTTGGATTTTAATTAGTTATCTATGAATATTCTGTATATAAAAGGCAAGATAGTTTTAGATTAGTATCCTAAATTTTAAGATCAGTTTTCTTCTTCAGCAAGTTTTTATTATTATAGAAGGTTTATACTTTTCTTTTATAGGATGGTGATTTCTTTTCAGTTTCCACTCATTATGAATGAAAAAGAATTGAAATTTTCTTAAATCATTTTTTTGTGATTGAGATTATGATATCTTTGTGATGGTTTAAGGCCATCATAATTATGCGTGTGACTGTGTGAGGCACAACGTTTTCCCTCTTTTGATCTTATCTCTCTTTTGATCTTATCTCGTTTTCTCGTTAAATCCTAATACAACATCCTAACCACTACATATCCTACTCAAACCCTAATTCCTACGTATGTGACTCATTACGAAATGCCTCGGGTTACTACAAAAATGCTCAGATTGGGGCACATCATCTCTCTCTCTCTCTCTCTCTCTCTCTCTCTCTCTCACACACACACACACACACACACACACACACACACACACACTCTTAAAAATATGTTATGTTATCATTAATATATTATGGACAGTAAAGCTTGTCTTGCTGAGGATATTAACTTCTCTCTCTTGCGTAGGAATTTGCATGTACACATGTATGACTTGTGCCAAATCATATTCAACTTATATTTATGTTACATAGTAGTTGACATCTTGCTCATGTTTTTGCTTAAGACATTGCTATCATTACTGATATTTACTTCTTTTGATTTGCAGTTTGCTCTATCTAACAAACTTTATTTTATAGTAGCCAAGTACGCACTTTTAAGTCATAAGGAGGCCCCTTAAATGATATTATGATTCTTTTTTTTAGTTAATGCATAAATGCAGTGTTGTTAAAGGCGCAGTGAGCTGCGTGCCTGACGTTTTAGGCGAAGCGAGGCACATATGTGCACCCCGCAGCACATGCATGTGAGGCTCAGCGAAGCGCGCGCCTCGTCTCGCTGTGCCTCGTTTGCGCCTCGTGTGAAGCGCAGGCTCGCTCGAAGCGTATTTAGGTGCGCACTCAATTTGAACTAGGTTTTTTCTTCTTCTCTTCACTTTCTTCTTTTTCTCATTGTTGTTGGTGTTGTTGTTCTTTTGGTGTTGCTGCTAGTTGAACTGTTATTGTTTCTCCTCTCTTAAGATGCTAATCTTTTATTGTTTTGTTTTTGTTACTGTGCACATTTCTCTTATTTTTATTAATGTTCTTAATTGTTAACCTGTTATTTGTTGTGTATTTTATGATTTAATCTTTGATTTCATAATTTTTCAAATTAAAAAAAATGAAATAACAGTTAATGAGGTGCTGCGCATTGCTTTGCGCCTCACACACATTAGGCTCTTTGCGCCTCGCAGTCCGCTTTGCAACATCTTCTAGTTCCAGTAATCACTTTTCTTTTCTATGCTTTTCTGCTATAAGGTAGTTAAGGATTGCATATGGCTCTTCGAGCAAGGGCAAGCTTTGGGATTCAACAGTGTCTCAACAAATATCCGGATGACAGTCATCAAACTCAATTCTGGAGGGTTATGGGTCCATGCACCTATTGCTCCAATGAAGGAATGCATTCAGGTTTTCCCCATTCCCTGTTCTCATTTATCCATGTCCATTCCTGTAGTATTTCATGTCTGCAGTACACAGTGATAATTAAATGAATCCTTCATTTGCTCTGAGTTCACCTCTCAACACAGCATGCTTAGTTATCAAGGGAACAATATTCTTCATCATCTGTTTAACTGGCATTAATATCTGTCAGTATATTGGTCAGTTAAAATTATAACCTGACATTATATCTTTGATTTTTCCTTTTTCTGTTTCAATTTTGAAATATTACTTCAATAGAACTAGATATGTACCTGTAACGCCCCGATCCCGTAGGTACGGGGACGTTATGGCGACGTACATACGCGAGGTGCATACACGCTCACGCGTACATTAAGCCTCAGTACACTACATTACCTCCATATAAACATGAGGTCCAGCATAAAAGCAGTACAAGAATATTGCAGAAAGAGGTTAGCGATCATAGCAGATATGAAAAATGGGAACAAATAAGATAACAGAAATAAATGACCAAGATATCTATGAATAGGCCCGATGAGGAATCTCCTATGTGACTCCACGGCACTATCTGATAATACTATAACTCCGATCTCCAATCTGGGCACGCAAACCCAGGGTCGTCAGAAAGCGACCTAGTGAGTGGTAAAATGAAGGAGGCAGTAATATATACAATAGTAATATAAGCACGATAATAATATATAGTACATGAGGTTGGACTAGTGATACCATATAATAAGGATATATAAACAGTAGAACTAGATAAACAGGAAAGCAGTGCAAAGAGATAAACATGTCGTCTACCATCACTACCTAGCCGGTTATCATCGGGTCATGTCTATAGGCGTGTCCAGTTTATCGAATAAATGGTGACGTGATAGAAATGAACATGCAGTGATGTAAATGAACATACAGGTGGGCATATGCAATATAATCACTATACGGTGTGGTGTATATACAGTAATGATGTCTGCTATACAGAAAGCATAATATATGTAATGCAGAACATGCGTCGTATGCCCTGCAATGCAGAACATGCGTCATATGCCATCACAGACAGTATAACATATGCCCGGTAAAGTAACAAGTATACAGGTAACATGATATCTGATAAAGTAGCATGAACAATAACAAGATAGCATACAGGTACCAGGCATGTCATGTGATTTATACAATAGTAGCAATCAGTACCACCTGGTATTTTAATCAATCTCTTCCAGTGTCCCATACCACTGATAGTTCATACTGGAGCCCGCACTCCAGTCGAACCCATCCGGACATGGCCTACGGGTACATTATCCAAACGAGATAGTGATCAAATAACAAGTGTTCCTGACGTCACTATTGTGTATACTGTTTTATTATGTTAATTGGAAACCCATGATCGAGGAGTTCTTATCGGGTAAGTGTATCCTGTGCATACCCGGGATCACGGCCTTTATCAAACCCCTGGCTGCTAAGACCAGAGCCCTCCGCTAAGAGGGGAACAATAATCAAGTAACGGGAGCTCATGGAGCTATACAATCGGTACGTAGCACTACCATCCTCTGCAGTGGGAGAACAATATGGATCCAGTACATCACCCGATAAGATCTAATCAACCGTCGAGTCTCCCCATAACCCAGTTATCATTATGATCTGATATGTCAAGTATCCAATGTAACAAGAACAAATAACAGTACATGATACGGGTAACATGATAACTGGACCAGAGCTCTGTTGATCGCATAGAACAATATAACGGGAACAATATAACGGGAAACGGGAACAATATAACGGAAACAATATAACAGGAACAATAGATGTGGAAGTCCACATATCGCATATCAACAGCTCTCATGTCCAGTAACCGGAATACCCATATCAGTAACAGAAAACAATCATGAATACGGGAACATGGAACAATAATACATGTAATATACACGGTAATCCATATGACAGGAAGATAGAAACAATACATGCATGTACACCCATGCGGTGAGCATATGTGTGATATGTGAACATGAGATCACCGTGTGTCGAGCAGCTATGTAACGATGAGAACAATCAGATGAAATGGGGTACATCATGCAGTGGAATATCCGTGTATCAGTGGATTATCTATGTGGAGCAAGAATCCGTATAACATATCTGTGTATCACTAGTACATGTACGCACAATGGTCAGTGTATCATATACTACCATGTCCATTGACTTACGCTACCCCTGTAGTGATGATACCAGTGCGTGAAATAAAGGTGTCTAATGCATGTCTAGTAACAGTGTAGTGTCACCGAGTATCGTGAATCAGTATAAGTGATTCAATACATGACATAATAGTGTTCATGAAGATGTAACACAGTGGCCTGTATGTCCGTAGTTATGCAGGTATGATGACCGTGTCTGAGTAGTCTATGTTTGGGTGTCCAACAAGTACCAGTTAATAATTAATTATTACCGGTTTTTATCCATAATCACGATATATCAATCAATGTCACTAAACATGATAAAATATAATTTATAAAAGAAAAACACTCACAAACTAGCCACGGGAAGGTAGCTCTCTTCCCCACGATCGCAACGGATCTAGAATCGTCCCAATCGGAGTCCGGATGCTCCCGATATCGCCCGAATACTAAATCATAACAAATAGAGTTAAATATGTAAATAAAAATATTAAATGCAAATATAGACTTGTACAAGGGGGTTTTCTGTAAAATTACCTGTAATGGGTTTTGGAAGCGGGTTTGGGCTCATAACGGGTCAGGTCCAGATCCACAACCCAAACCCGTTTAACTTAAATTAACGGGTACGAGCTAACGGGTTGAATTGGGGGGTTATTGGGTTATCACTTAACCCAAATTGGGTTAATGGGTTTGGGCAACCTAAACCCACAAAGAAGAAGCAGCAGCGGCTTCTTGCTGCTGCCGCCTTCACTAGCCGGCCGGCCAGCCCAGCTGGCCGGCGGCGGAAGGAGCTCGCCGGCGGCAGCCCGCCGGCGGCGGCCAGCAGCAGTCCGCCGGCGGCGGTTTGGCGCCGGCGGCGGATTGGCATGAAAGAGAGTGAGGTGAGAGGAGGGAGAGAAAGAAAAGGAGAGGGAAAAATAGCAGCAGAGGAAAAAGAAAAAGAAAGAAGAAGAAGAAGAAAAAGAGAAGAAAGAAAAGAAAAGGAAAGGGAAAGAAAGGGGCGACGGCGGTGGCGCGGCCTGAGGGTCGCGGCCGGCGGTGACGGTTGGCGGCGGCAGCCGGCGGCGGCGGGCCTCTCCCCTTGCGGCTGCACAAAGAGAGGGAGAGAGAGAGAGCTATGCAGAGAGATTTAGAGAGAGGAGAGGGATTGAGAGAGAGTTTTAGAGAGGAAAATTATGTGAGAGAGAGAGGGAGGTAGGATTTTAAGAGGGAAAGGGCGGTTGGGTTCAGTCAAAGGCGGTGGGGGAGAAGTTGCTGGAAAGAGGAAGAAGGGAAAGAAAAGTAAAGAAAAGAAAAGAATATAAAGTATTAAAATAATATTATTTAATTAGGCCCAAATTCGACTAGCTCCGAATGACGCCCAAAAATTACAGAAAATAGAGAATATTATCTTGAGACGTAAGATGAAGACGGTTAGTCAAACTCAATCCGGTTTGCAAATTAAAAATCCCGGAGTGTCTCGCCGATACGGGCGACACGGTTTGGCCGGATTTTCGATAAAATCAGAAAAATCTCCGAAAATACCCGAACGTAGCTCATGTGATCCTAAGACATGTGGTGAAAGCCGATTCTCAAAATTGTACTCCGTTGGTGAAATAAAAATCAGAAGGCCGGTTATCGGTATCGGTCGACACCGACTACGGAGATTGTCCAAACTAATCCAGAAAAATTCCCAGAAAATCCTGAAAAATCTAAAATATTAGAAAATGATTTTTAAAACTGAAATCGGCTCAATCGGACTAATACGGAGGTCAAATCAATTTTGTACGTCGTATCGCGTACCGATACGGCAATACGTACACCGGGGAGCAGGGGGTTACAGTACACCTAACCCCTCAAATCTTTTATATTTAGAAATTTACCCTGTGGTATACCCTCCAAATCTTTCAAGTAAGAAAATACCTTCCGGCTTAACTTCTGTTAGATTTTCAGCAGATTATCCCCAAGAAACTTTTTATGCTACTTTATCACATATAGAAAAAGGAAAAGAAAAGGAGAGAGAAAGCTTCATTTTCCTCCAACTCAAGTTCTCTCTCCTCCATGAACACCGCTGCCACGTCTCCGCTTCCAATACATCCGCTTTCCTCTCTCCTTGATCTTGTCGTCGGCGACAACCACACCCCCACTACCTCCTCTCTCCCACACCACCACCGCTACCTCCGCACTCATCTCCTTGATCTCGTCGCAGACAACAATCACATCCCACCACCTCTTCTCTCCTTGATCTCGTCGCTAGCGACAACGACACCCCACTGCTTCCTCTTTCCCACACCACCTCCTCTTTCCTTATTTGAGCTCAAAGAATCTTTTGATAAATTTTAGGGTTTTTAGAGGGTTTGATGATGTGATGAAAGGTGCTTAAAATGAAAATGAGATGTTTTTTTGATGAGACGAGGATGGAGATGAAGAGAGGGAATGGGTTTTTTTTGGAGGTTGAAGAAGGTTCAAAAATGGGTTCATAATGGGCTGGTTTGGTTTCATGGAAGTGGGAGGAAGCGAGGAAGTGGGAAGTGTCATTTCCCACTTTCGTTGTTCATTCAAAAACCAGAAAAGAAAAATGGGAAAACCCCTTTTCCTTTTCTCTTTTCCCTTTTACACAATCATTTCCTCACTTTTAGGGTGCTACAGTTAATTTTGTGGTCATGTAAATCTTATTTGTAATAAGTTATAGCTCAAAACAGTTAATTTTATGTTCATGTAAATCTTACTTGAATTCTAATTACAATCCATTTTTTTCATAATTAATTTTAATTTTAATATTATACGGTCAAATTTGTGATCAACCTTTCCACTTCCACTTTCACATTATAACCAAACACCGGAAAATACAATATACTTTTCCACTTTCTGATGAGGACATCACACTAGTTGTCAGTTACCTTTTCATGCCTCGTTTATTTTGAGATGTGTTTTGTTTATCTTTCTTTTAGTATCACATCATTCAAAAACCAGAAAAGAAAATGGGAAAACCCCTTTTCTTTTCTCTTTTCCCTTTTACACAATCATTTCCTCACTTTTAGGGTGCTACAATTAATTTTGTGGTCATGTAAATCTCATTTGTAATAAGTTATAGCTCAAAACAGTTAATTTTATGTTCATGTAAATCTTACTTGAATTCTAATTACAATCCATTTTTTTCATAATTAATTTTAATTTTAATATTATACGGTCAACTTTGTGATCAACCTTTCCACTTCCACTTTCACATTATAACCAAACACCGGAAAATACAATATACTTTTTCACTTTCTGATGAGGACATCACACTAGTTGTCAGTTACCTTTTCATGCCTCGTTTATTTTGAGATGTGTTTTGTTTATCTTTCTTTTAGTACCACATCGGTTATATTTGAGAAGTTCACTTTGTAAGAGCTTATATAAAGAGGCTCAACTCAATGAATAAACAGACAATAAATAATTAAAACTTTTTTCAGTTAAAATTCTCTTGAGAGTGCTCTTGAGTTTTGGGTGCGAAGCCCGTGGGGTAAGGGGTGCGAAGTCCAAAGTTATCTGGTTCTTTCTCCAGCCCTAATCTTTCTTTTCATTTTATTTCTTGTAAACCCTAGTTTTTCTTTTTTTTTTGTATTCAAAGGCGATTGCGATCCTGTTTTACATCATTTTAGTATCAGAGCATCTGGTTTTCAATTACCTTCAAATCTTTTTCCTGTTTCAAATCTTTTCCAGTACCAAACCCTACATCCAAATCTCTAAAATTTTCTTTTGAAAAAAAATCCCTGAAAATTGAAATCTCCACTGTTCATCATCGTCAACCTCAAAAAAAAACCCTGAAAATTGAAATCTCCACTGTTCATCATCGTCAACCCATATCCCTCACATTTAGAACACCTGGCCTTAGCATTGACTAGGGTTTTGAAAGCCAAGTCCAACCTTAATGCAACATTAAAGGCCTCTTCAACAGTGTCTAAATCATAGGGGCCAATAATCATAACACGTTTTATTTTAGGTCGTAAACCCCAAATAAACCTAGTTAGAGTCTCAGAAGGGTGCTCTCTCACTTCACTACGATGGGTTGAGTCCTTGAATATGGAAATGTAATCATGAACGGACATATGACCCTGATGGAAATTGTGTAGCTGGTCTAAGTGGGGGTCCCTATAATGCTGACTAGTCATAATGGCTCAAGCAAACAAGCAGATGCAGTGGAGAACTCTAGAGTTAAGTAAACTAAATGTATGCACTAAACAAAAAATACCTTAAAGTTTAAGTTCTAAATGCAAAGAAAAATGCATTCATAAAATGATGAAAAGCGATAAATGCTGATGCAACCACTAGATCGAGCAAATAGCATTTCAACCAACAAATTATAGCAATCCATATAGTAATTGCAAGTAATCTAACAATTAACGATTCATGTCAAGTTATGATATCACCTGAGGGGTGAGTCGTTCACGCCCAAACGAAAAAATCCTCTAAGATTCCTCGGAGAAATACTCACACTGAAGAGCTGAAATCGCCCACAAGACTTTTGTACAGCGGTGATAAGAAGTGGAAGATGGCTACCTCGAGCGCAAATTGGGCGCTAATCGGAACAGAAACAAGCTCTAGACTGTGGTGCGCTGATCTGCTGAGTTGAATCGGACAGACGATCGAAACTTGAATCAGGATATGAAGGCTGTAGATGTGTAGTGTTGCTCTCTACGAATTCGCTGCTTCGAAAACGGCTCGAATCGGGCTTGAAACGAGCTCAGAATGGATGAGTTTTGGAGTTTGGGGGAGGTAGAATGGTTACCGCTCACAGGAACAGTAATCGGGAATTACTGCTCACAGGAACAGTAATCGGAGTGATTACTGTTCACGTGAACAGTAATCGGATTTTTTTTCTCTTTTTTTCTTCTCTTTTTCCCTTTTCTGTTTTCTGTTTTCCCCGCTCAGTTTTTTTTCGGTTTTCTGTTTTTTGCTGTTTTTTCTGTTTTTCTGTTTTTTTCCTGTTTTTCTGTTTTCTTCTTCTTTTATTTGTATTCGAAGGTGATTGCGATCCTGTATTACATCAATTTGGTGTCAGAGTTTTGGTCCCAATCCCCTTCGAATTTCAGTATCCTTCAGAGAGTCAACATATTAGAATTATATCTAGTGATGAAGTTGACGTCTCGAAGGTTATTGAGGAAGTCCACGTTCCTTCTAATATTGTTAGTATAATTGAAGACACAGTAGTTGATGCCGACACACTGGTTATTGATGAAATTCACATGTCGGATAGCGTCAGTGATGACGTGAATGAGATAGTTGAGCCTACTACATTGCATTTGCCTGTTGCATGTATTGATGATATCACTAGGCCGATAGCAATTTGCAATGATACCCACACATTTAGTGCGTACCCGTATAATACTTTGCAGGAATTTGCGATTGATAATAAGGTGATGGTTACGAGTCACTGTGAGGCTGTGAGGAAGTTGCACGCTTAGCGTAAAGACTTCGATAGGGCTCTGAAGATGATTGCTTTCATTGCTTGTGAGTTCGATAGCCTATGGGATCCTGGTATTAGTTCCGTCTTCAGCAGAGATGATGCGCCTTGGTCTACTTTCTATGTCTTGATCGAGCTGCCATCTTTCACAGCCGACCCGTCACGGAGACCAGCTCCACCTCCGCCACCATGGTATCAACACGGCGTACCAGTGATGTTGCCACGACCACCACGTTGGCCCGATTGATATGCTTCGTGAGGAAAGCCTTCACTCGACAGGGTCGGGTTTCTCCTACCCCGGGGGAATTGATGAGGACATCACGCCAGTTGTCAGTTACCTTTTCATGCCTTAGTTTATTTTGAGATGTGTTTTGTTTATCTTTCTTTTAGTACCACATCGGTTATATCCGAGAAGTTCAATTTGTAAAAGCCTATATAAAGAGGCTCAACTTAATGAATAAACAGACAATAAATAATTAAAACTTTTTCCAATTAAAATTCTCTCGAGAGTGCTCTTGAGTTTTGGGTGCGAAGCCCGTGGGGTAAGGGGTGCGAAGCCCGCATAAGGGGTGTGAAGCCCAAAGTTATCTGGTTTTTTCTCCAACCCTAATCTCTCTTTTCATTTTATTTCTTGTAAACCCTAGTTTTTCCTTTTTTTTGTATTCGAAGGTGATTGCGATCCTATTTTACATCACTTTCACTTCTCAACTACCAACCAAACACCGGAAAAGATACATACAAATTCTCATTTTTCAAAAGAAAAAAACTTACTTCCCATTCCCTCACTTCCGCCCACTTCCTTGAATCCAAACGCCCCAATGGAGAAGTTCATAATGGGAAGAGAAGAAAGAGAGGAGAGAAGGGTAGTGTTGGAATTAAAAAAAAGTATAGCACTTAACAGCAAAAAAAGTTATATTCCTTTTTTATTCTGTTAATTTTTGTTTTTTTGTTTTGGGGGGGGGGGGTTAACTTAACTGGGTTTTAGAAAATTTGGAGGGTATAAAATCAATATAGAAGATTTGGGGGGTATATTTCTAACAGAGGAGAGAAGGGTAGTGTTGGAATTTTTTGAAAAAAAAATTATAGCACTTAACGTAAAAATTGGAATATTCGTTTTTTATTCTGTTATTTATTTATTTATTTATTTTTTTTTGGGGGGGGGGGGGGGGGCTTAACTTATCTGAGTTTTAGAAGATTTTTTTTTTGGGGGGGAGGGGTATAGGATCAATATAGAAGATGTAGGGGGTACATATCTTAAAAAAACTCATTAAAAAATGAGTTTATAGATTATCATCTCTTTCGTTATTAATTTTTCATATTTCACCTGTAGAATAACAGCTTGTGAAGGAGCTGGATGCTCCCATTGAGTACATTATCCCCCGACAGTTGCTTATGAACACAAAATCTTTATGGGGCCATTTTCTAGGAAAATTCCCGCGAGCACAGATCTGGGTAGCCCCAAGGCAGTGGAGTTGGCCAATCAATTTGCCACTTCGAGTTCTTTGGAATTTTCCGTTCCAAACCTCTAATAGATGAGGATGAATCCACCCCATGGGCCAATGAGATTGAACAAAGTTCTTAGTTCTCCAGAAGTTGGTAAGAACTTTGATTTGTAATTTCTCAGTATTCTTGAATAGCCCATCTTCCGTAATTTAGGTCCTTATTATTGATGATGCAAGTGTTCTCATCTTGCATTGATTAGAGAATTTGGAAATTTTGCTTCAATGAGGGGTTTGTCATCGTTTAAATGTAAGCATCTTGTTTCACTTCTACAGGAATTGGACCGTATGTGGAAGTGGCATTTTATCATAAACGTTCTCGAACTTTGTTAGTTACCGATGCTGTAATTTTTGTTCCAAGACAGCCACCAGAATGTATCAGCAAAGAATCATTATTAGCATCTGCAGAGAATGGTCTAGCGGTGAAGATCCTCAGCAAAGGCAAGGAAGTCCCTGAGGAGCCTGTAATAGACAATAAGGTGAACCGTCAAAAAGGTATGTTCCTTTATCTTTTCAGTCAATCTTATCTAATTAAGAACACAGTGTTCATTTTATGGTATAACCTGGTAGATTATTACTATTACTCTTATCCACATGTGTGAATGTGTCTAGGCATGCTCTTAAGCCTTTCATATTCAGGTAGTGAGTTGCTTGTTCCATTTCTTATAGATCCGGCTTAAACCAGTGAAAGTATATGCTTATAAACTGTTTTTGGTATGAGGACAACCTGCTAAGCTTCTCATACATCTTCAAAGAGAGGTTTTTCAATATAAGATGACAAAATATGTTCCGGGAGCTTAAGAATGGACCTTTTGGTTTGGAGTGAGATGTATCGGTTAGGTTGTTGATCCTAAAAAAAGTGTAAGATGAACCCGTATAAGAATATATACTTCTGTTGTCCTTTAATGGTGGTCAACACAAAATTCCCTGCTATCCTGCTGATTTCCAATTTATGAGCTATTACCACCAGGATTCATTTGTTATATTATATAAGAATCTGGATGTTCTTGTTTCTCTCCGGATGCCCAGTGGAAACTGTAGATCTTGTTGGAATCCAGAGCAATTGTGTATTTTATTTGGAATAGCTTTTGAATTCATAGGCACTTCTATATCTGTTCAGGCCTTATTTGGCAATAGGTTTGGTTTTCTAAACCACGGTTTCAAGAGGTTTTGGAGGGTAAACCCCAAAAACTGAAACCATGCATATGGGAACCCAAATAGAAACTCTAGTTCGATTGTTTCTTTCACCATGAAATTTAAGATAAGCCAAACAACTGTCATGGAGATTTGTGAAATGTCATGCCCCCCGTGACTCACCAAGTACATCTTTAGTTACTCTTTTAATGCAGCTAGCATTATTGTTTCATATTGTATTGGGATCATCTTGGGCTTTCCAATCTGCTTCATGTACTACTGGTCTATAAAAACTCTTTGGTTACCTTTTTTTTAGTTACCACCACTAAATCTTAGCGTCTAACTTACGTTTAATCTTTCTAAATCTCCTTCTAATCCGGACATCCAAAGTTAAGAGTCTATGTTGGGTTACTACACTCTCACCCGATACTACCTTACAATCCATACAATAACCTCTATCTACTTTTCTAGTTAAAAAGAAATCTATTTGGTTCGCATTTGATCCACTTCTAAAAGTGATCAAGTGAGACTCTCTCTTCCTAAACCAAGTAATCGCTAAGATCAAATCATATGACAAAGTAAAATCTAGAATCGAGTTACCTGGTTCATTTCTTTCCCCAAACCAAATCCTCCATGCACACTATCAAACCCATAACGACTAGTTCCTACGTGCCCATTGAGGTCACCGCCTATGAAAAGCTTTTCTCTACTGGGTATGCCTTGCACAATCTCATCTAAATCCTCCCAAAAATTGACGCTTAACTCATCAAGTCCTACTTGTGGTGCATAGACACTAATAATATTAAAAATTTTCCTACCTAAAATAAGTTTAACTAGTAAAATTTTATCACCCATTCTCCTAAAATTGACGCTTTCTGGACGACGACCTAGCAACCCTTACCCACTTTTCACTACACCCGGGCTCCAATGTAGCGCGTCGCTCAATGGGGGACACCCCAACGAAATGGGGGCTATATCTATCTTAGTAAGAATATCCTCATTTCTCACTTTATCTCTCCTCATTTTATCACACATCCAACGAAGCATGCACATCACTGCTAAACTCATCTTCTGGGCATGATCTCTTTATAGCCTAACATTTCGTGCCATATAATAAAGCTGGCCTAATAGCAGTTCAATAAAACTTTCCCTTCAGCCATAACAGGATGTTACGGTCACATAACACTCATGTTGCGCTCCTCCATTTCAACCAACCAGCTTGAATCTTATGGTTGACATCATTATTGATCTCTCCATCTTTAGAACTTAAGTACCTAAACTAGCTACTCATTGGTATCTCTTACCCGTTTAGTGTCACAATACTATAATCTCGGATCCTCTGTTTATTGAATTTGCACTCCAAATACTCTGTTTTCGACCTACTTAATCTAAAACCTTGAGATTCTAGAGTTTGCCTCCATATCTCCAATTTTGCAAATACCCCTGCTTTCATCTCATCGACTAGAACAATATCATCGCAAATAGCATACACCATGATTTCTCATCCTGAATAGCTTTACTAAGCTTATCCATCACTATGGCAAATAAAAATGGACCCAATGCAGATCCTTGATGCAATCCAATTGTGATAAAAAGTTACTTGTTAGGATTCTACAAGTTCTGACATTTGTCACTGCTCCATCGTACATGTCCTTGATTATGTCAATATATCTATGTGAACTCCCTTCATCAATGTCTACCATAATACCTCTCTTGGCACCTTACCATAAGCTTTTTCTAAGTCAATAAAGACCATATGCAAATTTCTTCTCTCTCGAAATCGCTCTATAAGTTGACGAAGTAAATGAATAGTCTGTGTTGTCGATCTCCCCGACATGAATAGTTTGGGGCTGGGAAGTGGAGGAAAATTTCATATTGATCATGAAAGTTATTCAAATCGTCTTCTAATAATACCAGGCGAAATACATCCCTATCAGACATAATGAAAGTGGCAGCCTATAGAGTTTAATAATTTCTTGAAAGAACAATTTAGCTTTTTGAGAAGCATCTTACTACAAGAAATGAAGTAGGCTGTTTTAAAAAAACCTATCCACTACAACTAAAACCAAGTTGTGTGCTCTAGCTGACTTAGGCAACCTTCGTACAAAATTGATGCTAAAGACTTTCCATGTTGCGTGTGGAGTATATAAAGGTGTGTCAAAGCTCGTGTTCTTTTTCTTAGATTTAGCTTCAAGAGACACTCGTCAGTGAGAGAAAATCCTAGTGATATCCCTTTCTAAAGAAGGCCAACAAAACTTATCTTCAACTAATGCTACCATCTTGTCTCTACCAAAATAACCAACAAAGTCACTAGCATGCCATTCTTAAACTAAAAACTCTCTTAAGAATGCATAACTTGGACCTTCTAAACAAATAACCATCTCTAATTACAAAATACAATATACTCCCAATGCTTGGCATCATTTATTTCTTGAAAGATGATGTCAAATATTATCGAATGATTTTTCCTCTCTATCAAGGCAACCATAAAATCAAACTTCTTACTTTCCGTTTCAAATTCACATGTTTTGAAAATATTGATTTTTTTTAATCCTTTGAGATCCTACCGTAGGTTGTAGGTTGGAATCCTGGGAGTTTGATTTAAGTTTTGAGATCCTACTGTATGGGGTTAACTTTATAGTTTTACCATCATGCTTGAATATGAAGGTGTCCTCTCGTCCATAATGTACTTCATTCAGGTTATAATCCAAGTTTACGAAGCAAAACATGTGCAATGTCTATTTGGAGAACATTGCATCATATGTTGTATACAAAATCACCTTCGAATAAGAACTCGACATGTTTAAGAAACAAGTAAGGAACTTATTCACCCCATACTACTTTATTAGGTTGGGGTTGTGGTTCTGAGTCGAGCTTTAGCTTGAAAACTGCCAAAATTAACACCGTATTCATTAAACTTCCCCGTATTTGATCTGAGGTGTGCTCTTACTCATTTTAATTCTGGACCAAAATATGTATGTTGACAGGGCTCTGAATTTGGTCTGGTATGGAGTTGTAAGGTGAGGATAAGAAGTCAGACTTGGATGAAGGTGTAGAGGAATTGGTGGGAAGTCGCGACTCTTGTAGCCCTGCTACAGTAACAATAACAACTAAGCCATTTCTCCCAAGTATTTGGGGTAGGCCATATGAACCAAAAGAGAATTACGCCGGGTCGGGCACATGGATCAGCTTTCTCTACTCATTCCTATCGAGCAATATGCCTTCACTAGACCTTTAGCCTCTATATCTTGTCGTATTACCTCCATCCATGTTTTCTTCGATCTCTCCTGCGCTCTTTTAACTTGCCCTAATTTGATACGCTATACTTGTCGGATTGGCGCATTTGCATGTCTTCGCACATGACCAAACCATCGTGGGCGGTTTTCTCTCATCTTCTCTTCTATAGAAACCGACATTTTTTTGGGAAAGAAAAAATGAAGGGAACTCGAGATTACTGTAGCATCATACAGAACAGTAGCATATTGATGAAGTAGAGCAGGAAAGAAGAAAGAAATCAATCCCTTAACCAAGAAAAATTAAGGTCAGGTTAAAGAAGTCAAAGACTTGGAGAAAGGTGTAGAGAAATCAAGTGGGAAATCACAGTTATTGTAGCACTGAGTAATCGGTGTTTTTTTGTTTCTAGAAAGGAGAATCAAGGAGAGTTATTGTAGCACTGTTATAGTAATTGGTGTTTTTTTTTGTTTCTAGAAAGGAGAAATCAAGGAGAATCGTGGTTACTCTCGCATCATTACTCGTGGTTACTGTCGCATCTAACTATCTAAAGATAATGTTAAGGAGTTATAGTACATCTCCTATGCCAATAATGTAATCTAAAGTCAAACTAGATTTCCATCATCCCTTCTAATAAAATGACATGTATATAACACCTGACCACCCATATCAACTTTATTAAGACAGTTTAGATTGCAATTTTGTGTTAACAATTAATACATCATATCTATAGTGAAAAAAAATGTCAAATTACCGTTAATATCATTGCTTTCTTTTTTCTTCTCTTTTTCTTGTTTCCTTCATTTCTCTTTTTTTGCTTTTTGTTGTATTAAATGAAGGATGTTCTATATATATATATATATATATAATATATATATATATATATATATATATATATATATATATATATATATATATATATATATCCTTCAAATAATACATGTTTAGAAATTTACCCCAAACCATTGATATCATTAATTAACCCCTCAAATGTGTTGGTTCTAACAAATTTACCCCTTTGTTGTTTTTGTTTAAGAATCAAAAGTGAATACTATCTTAATATTACTAAATGAGATAGACTTGTGTCATTCTGGAAGGATTCGAGGTCGAATCCTTCCCACTCAAATACAATCCTATGACATTCGAATGCAATAGCCATTCCGTTGAAGTTGATCTACATTATTTCAAGTAACTAAAAATTAAAAATCATGTATTTTGAATTCTTTTTACCTATCCATCAAGTGGACGCAAAATGGACGGCCGAGAATAGCATATTGCTTAGATCTATGTCTTTAGATATACAAATTCTCGATCCGACCATTTCAACATGATCTAAACACTTAAAAACTCACACACACCAATTTTTGTTAGATTTTAAATATTCTACACTGTTAAACTAACCAACTCACTATTTAACCAACTCACTATTTTAGTCGTTTATTTTGCGCCTACTTGATGGAAGGGCAAAAAGTATTCAAAATATATGATTTTTGATTTTTAGTTACTTGAAATAATGTAGTTCAACTTCAACGGACTAGATCTTGCATTCGGATGTCGTAGGATTGTATTTGAGTGGGAAAGATTCGGCCTTGAATCCTTCTAGAATGACACAAGTCTATCTCTTTCTAAATTGACTAATCTACACTCTCTATTCTAATCCACACCCTAATCCTCCAGCGGATTAGATGAGTTACCCTTTTTAAGTTTTTAATTTTTAGAAAAATGTAAAGGGTAAAGGGTATAATGGGTATTTTGTCCCCATTCCATCCAAAACTATAGTGAGGGTAAATTTCTAAGACTCGAAGGTTTTGAGGGGTCAATGACAACATTAATTACTAGAGAGTAAATTTCTAAATAGTTATGATTTAGGGGGTATATATCTAAAATATCTATTGAATGAAACCTCAAGTTTTCAAAACCAAGGTTTATACCAATGTTCGAAATCTCGGAATCCGTATTAGAATCGGCCGATAGTTAGTACTATCAAAATCAGCCAAATCTGTCTCTCATATCGAAATTAATGATAGTTTTTAAAAAATAATTAAAAATGTTTTTAAATTGTTTTGATAATCAGCAACATTGTGACATTTTTTAAAATATTGATAAGTTTTGGCTCAGTGTATAAAACACAGTAGCTAATATAGAGAAAAATGTATATACATAAAATTATTTAATTAAAAAATAGATAAATTAGTTCGATAATTTTTCTAATAAATTTATGTTTTATGTTTTGTCAAGTGTTGATAAACAATTAAAATTATTTTCATTGGATAATTAACTATATTTATGTTAACAAATTAAATAATTATTTTTGCTAACCAACTAATTAAAAATTTATTATATATATATATATATATATATATTATATATATTATATATATATATATATATATATATGAAAATGTACCTTGATGCGGTGAGGTGACCGAATCTTAACCTCAAATCAGAGCTAACATTAGATCTAGAGTAAAGGATTACAATTTTACAAAAACACCCTCACCTTTTTCAAATGTGGTCCTCACCCCCAGTGGCCCCAAATTAATCTCTCCCCCCACCATCTGAGCAATGCCGCCGGTGACAACCTTAGCTCTGTCCCTCTCTCTCTGGCTCTCCCTATGTCGCCTCTCCTCTCCTCTCCCACTCGGCACCGTCCCCATCTCCAACGCCCGCCGCCTCTAGCTATTCTCTTCGCTGCCAAGGAATCCAACCCGAACACATCGTACCGCCTCGATCCCTGAACGCCCCGATCGCTTCCATCTTGCAGTCCTCTTCTCTGCCAAGAGAACCCAACCCCGATCCCGATCGCATCGACCTTGCTGCTAGTGCGTGGCCTTTCGCTCCCTCTCTCTCAACGTGTCCCATATTCTCGCTTTCTTTCTTTCTCTCGCCACACACCCAACCCCTCGAACTCTCTCTCTCTGCGAACAGAATCGACAGGAATCAGATGAATCGACTGATTTCGAATCTACCGATTCCATCAGATTCTACTTTGCCGAGGCGATTCAAAACCTGTACCCCCCGATTCCGATTTTCGAAGGCTGCTTTCATCTTGGTCATGGCCAATTCCGATACCGATCGGCTGATTCGTATTGGAATCGGCTGATTTTTCATTCGATGGCTTATACAAAGAAAGGTTGGTGTCATTTTAACTTATATATGAGTGTTTTTTTAAATAATACTTTAATTTGGAACAGACTTCAAAGACTCAAAATGTGATTGGATGTTGTTGAAACTTCATATAGATTATACTACTTGTTTGATTGCATTTGGTTTCCAATGAAAATCATTTGATAAGAATAAACAATGATGTTGGGCAGTAGGCACATTATATGGCTGTTTTCCTTGAACCCCCATGCGATATGTAATCAGATCTTAAACTCTTAACAGGGTGGGAGAGAATGGTCCTCCAAATCTTGTTCCTGGGTCCTTCAAATCTTCTGGAGCCCACTGCCAGCTTTGATCAGATGTCACGAAAATTGATTGTTTCACCCATTGTCAAGACATTGGTTTTCAGCAAAGTTCCTGAGAAGGTATGTATCACATGTTTTATCTGATCATTTTTCAGGAGTTGCCACGTCCAAAACTAGTTTATTTTGCATGCCCCGCTCTCAGCTTTAGGCATGTATTATCCATTAAATATACAGCTTGTTGCTGATGATTATAACTAACATGACACTGCAAAATTTAGTAAAATCATGAAACATAAAGGCAAACTAATGTCACATCCTCTGTATCAAATTGGCACTCACAGTCCAGATTAATAGAAACACACTCCTTTGATATGTACGCTCAATATGCTACTTAGTTCTAATTATTTTTCAGCTTCTGCTAAGGCAGTGAACAACAGTAACACAACGATGAAAGAAGGGGGGGGGGGGGGGGGGGAAGAAAAGATGGTATAATATCATGCACCAACAGAATTTCTCCATTATGGGCCTGTTTGTTTCATTGCAAAACGTCGCAAGTCGTAAGTCGTAAAATGAGAATGGAAAAAGTGAACTGTAGCAGAGAAAATATATTGTGTTTTACGGTGTTTGGTTGATAAAGTGAAGTGTAAATGGAAAAGTATATTATGTTTTACGGTGTTTGGTTGATAAAGTGAAAGTGTAAATGGTAAAGTACATTGTGTTTTACGGTGTTTGGTTGATAAAGTGAAAGTGTAAATGGTAAAGTACATTGTGTTTTACGGTGTTTGGTTGGTAATGTAAAAGTGTAAGTGGAAAAGTTGACCACAAAATTAACTGTAGCAGTTATTTAAATATTATAAATACTATTAATTAATTCTGCTATTGCAAATTAAATTGTATTAATAAATTTGAGATAAAAAATAAATAATCTTAATATTTTATTTATAACAACAATATTAATAAAATATTAGTACAAATAGTAAAATATTACTAAAATATTAACTAAATAAATAATATAAAATTTTAAGAAAATCTAAAGAACATTAATAAAATTTTAAGAATACTAATAAAATATAAATATTAAAAAATCTTTCAAAAATAATAAAATATAGTTATAATATTATAATATTAATAATACTTGAAAATTATTATAATATAAATTTTATTATATTATTATTGTAATATTATAGAAATATAAAATTAACAAAGTAAAATATAATTATAATTTAATAATAAATTATCATTATAGTATTATTATACTGAATTATTATTACAATATTAACATAATAAAATATCAATATAATAATAAAATATATTATGATATTAATAAAGTAATTTTTATACTAAAAAATAAATAATTAAATGTATAGTAAAGTATATTAATAAAATATTAACTCTAAATAAAATAATAAAAAATGGAATAAGTATTAATAAAATAATAAAGTATTAAATAAAATATTAAATTAAATTATTAAATTAAAATAGTAAATATTAAATATTAAAACAATATTAAAAACAATAAAAAAATTAAAGATTAAAAATATAAAATAATTAAATAATTAAATAAGAAATTGAACACTATTTAAAATATTAAATATTTAATAATATTAAATTATATATTGATTATCAAGTAGTTGTTTTGAACTGTAAGTGTACTACAAGTGAGAGTTACATGACTACAAAATTAACTGTAGTAACTGCAAGTGGGAAAATATGAGTGTAAAAGTGAGATTTACATGACCACAAATTTAACTGTAGCAACTGTAAGTGGGAAAAGAAGAGTTGCATTTTGCAACTTGTTATTCAGCGAAACAAACAATGTAAAATGGAAAAGAAGTTTTATGACTTGCGTTTTGCGGCGAAACAAACACGCACTATGTCTTGCTTGCTGGGATGGATGGAAAGGTAGTATTAAAGGGTTTATAGAAAAGGTTACGAGTGCAATATTCTTCAGGTTATTGAAAAAGTCATCAGATTATATTTGTTTCTTCCTTTATCCAAAATGATTATCTGGAATATTCTCCAACTTTCAGTATATTTTCACAGTTAAGGGGAGAAAGAAAAATATTTACTTCATTGATTAATTTTGAACTATTAATGAGATCCAATCATACAAGAGATATAAATAATCTATAATGTATGGTGCTAAATATGTTTCTTTGGGTTAGTTCTCTTTGTTATCATTCCCATACTTATGCTGGTCTCCTTGTGTACTGAAATACATAGAGCAAATTTACATCTTTTCATTTCAAACATAGATGTATATTTTACTCTAAAGTTATCAGGAATTCTTTTCAGACATTTGAGAATTGTTGTGTCCCCTGGAATCCTAAAGTCTATCCCCTAATTGAATTATTCGCGAGTTCCCAATTATTTGATCATGGCATCGCATTTCAGTTGCACATGGAAGTATTCCATCTCCAAGAGTGTAGATATACACAAATTATTGATGGGGCCTGCATGAAAACTGTTTTTTGTCATATATTTGACTTGACGTGCTCATCAGCAATATGTGACTTATACCTGATTATGAACTATACGCATGTTCAACAAAGACCTCATTCTTTTTACGTTTATTAATTTCATTATCGGCATGGCCCTTTGTGTATTCAGTAGACAAGCTGGTGAGTGAGACAAAGAGGACCCTGACTTTGCTTCTGTAAGATTAGAGACTTGTAAATAGTGTGTCATATTTAACATCATGTCCTTCACTCATTATAGTTATCAAAAACCAAAACAAATTACACATACATGTGCTAAATTTATTTGCCAAACAAATGTCAGGTAAGAGACTGGGGTCGATCGGATTGCAAAAGACTGGCCGTTCAAGAGAATCATTCCTGCCCATTTCGCAGCGCCCATAAATGCGGGCAGGTCAGATTTCTTGGCAGCCTTTTGCCTTCCTCGACGAGCTCCTGGGTGAACACTTTGTCACCAGGCCCTCCCTATCTCCTGTCGTTGCACCCTTCATGGGGAGGGCCTCCAGTTTCTTCCCTCCAGATGATATGAAGACCTTGTCCTCTCTTGACCAGTTCTTGGTCTCAGTCGGAGCTGTGAAGAAAACCATCTCTGGAAGGAAACGATGACTTTGAACTCGAGAAGACCTCGTACACAAGTATATATGCATTTCATTCTGAGCCTTTTCTTCCTTTTTGAGAGGGGTAAATGTATGTGTTGTACACCAAGGTTTATTTTTCTTTTTCTTTTTACTGGCTCAGATGAATACAAGTAAAGGAGACTGTAGTAGCTCTGGGTTTTGGGTAAAATTTTCCTTCTCACTGCAAGCTTCAAGGTCTTCATAATTGTAATGCATATTATTGTCTTTAAATTTAATGGAAGAAGATGAATTGGTAGTTATAGACTATTGTTACAGATTTATGGGATAATGCATTCCAATAATTGTATTAGATGTTTCATCATACCTCTGGTTTTAAATCTTGGTTTTTTGATGGATGTAATGTGTGAATGTATTCATACAGACGAAGTATCAAATGCAATGTAGCCTCTGAGAATAAAGCTTGAAACTTTAATTTAGGACTTTAGATGGTATTCTTCTTGTTCAGTTTATAACTTTGCTATTAATATTTGGTGATATCTGTACCCTATGAAAAGAAATTCTAAATATGAAATTTGGTGGACAGAAGATTACTGCATGTCTTGAGCCAAAGGTATTTCAAGCAGGAACAATTCTCCTAGAATAATCAATTATGGTGTTGAATTTTTCATCAAGTGCAGAAATTCTCTAATATTCTAATAAACTATGAAAACTTTGAAAAGAGAGAAGTCAAAAGGTCAGTTGCTTAAAATTATTAACTAAAATCTTTACTTTATTAGCCAGAAAAAAAATGCAGTACCAGCAGCAAGAAGCAATCTCAAATTATGAATAAATGATCGTATCTTTTGGGAAAGTCAGTATCTTATTTTCGTTTTATGCAGGAAGTGATTGCTCTGCATCTGATGCCCCCTATAAATTTTACTAAATTTGTTAGATCTCATATCTTAACTAACAGGGAAAAATCTTTCAGCAAAAAAGCTTTAAATCTGTTGAGTGAGCTCTTACAAAGAATCATCAACAAGCCTGAAAATATTGGTCACACACAATTTGTAATTTCACAATTCAGAGATCAATTAGTTAGTTGCAGTGTTGTGCCAAGCCTGAAAGTTTTATCATCAGAGCTGCATGTATCGTGAGCCATAGAGATCAACTTTGGCCCACCAAACAAAAAGTGGAGAATAATAGAACAAAATGTCGTTCTTCATCTTCACCTTTTTGTTTACTGTTGTTGAGGAGTGGGTGATGGTGGCCATGGCCTACTGTTGTCACAAAGAATGAATAAGAGATTTTTTTTTTTTTTTTTTTGGGAACTTTTGTAATTTGTCAAAGAAGAAGAAGAATATACTACTATTAGTATTGAGTATTTTTATGATCATTCATTATTAGATTGGCCCATATTCAATGATATGATCCTCTGCTCAAAAGTTGATCACCATTGGAGAATAATCAAACATTGGAGGTGCCATTATTCTTCAAGTTAGGACACCATTTTGACCTTGTTGGTTGGTGGGTCACCCTCCTCACCTAATTCCCCTCTGTACAGTCTACCAAAATGTATTGGATTTCTATTCAAGAAGAGGTATATTTTCTTGGATATCCACTGTGTATTATTCAACATCATGCATTTGCATGTAGGTGTGAAGCTCGTGAGAGTCTGACAGTAAACAATCTGTATTTTAGGGTATTAGCATTTTTGCAAAAGCATCCCTTGGCTCACAATTTGAAGAATTTTTTTTTTGCTCACCGTAGTTTGCTCACGGCGATTTGTGAGCCGAGAGATTTAACCATTGAAAGAGGATGTGTGGTAACACGAGGAGAGATAAAGTTAGAAATGAAGATATTCGTATTAAGATAAGCATAACTTCTATAGAAGAGAAGATGAGAGAAAACCGTCTATAATGGTTTAGTCATGTGCGTCGTAGACCTACAGATGCGCTAGTCCGGCGAGTAGAACGTATCAAAATAGGGCAAGTTAAAAGAGCGCAAGAGAGATCAAAGAAAACATGGATGAAGCTAATATGACAAGATATAAGGTTCAAGGTCTTAGTGAAGACATACTGCTCGATAGGAATTAGTGGAGAAAGCTGATCCATGTGACCGATCTGACGTAATTCTCTTTCAGTTCATGTAGCCTACCCCAAATACTTGAGACAAATGGCTTAGCTGTTGTTGTTTGTGTTGTGTTGTAGTTTGCTCACAGCACCCACGGTGATGGGGCTCACATTCATCAGACGGCTCACAGCGCTCGCGGTGAGCGGTGTGAGCAAACTACGGTGAGCAAAAAAATTCTCCAATTTTAACCTCAACCATGCACTCAAACGCTCCAAATCAACCATGAAGATAGCATTTATGCAATTCGGTTCACCTAACCTAAGAAAGAATCCAAGGACAACCCAATCCTTTGTTAATGCATGCACACATGAAATATACGCTTCATTGATCCCTTCCAAATTTCTAATCTCCTTTCCTAATCCTGGCAAATTCTCCTTTCCTAAGAAAAACTATCCACCCACCCACCGCCCCTTTACAGCCTGGGGCCCACCAATTTCCGGCTCACACAGCGGGATGGGTCCTCCTGTCGGGTCTCTGTAACCCAAAATCTCATGGTACCTTTGCAGGTACAGAGGTAGGGGGGAAAAAAAAATTTTGAGCCAGAAATTGGGATCATTTCGAGGTATTCTCTGTTTTTTTTTTTTTTTTTTGAACATCTCGGGCCGGTTCAGAAGTCGGTGAAGAAGAAGAAGAAGAAGGAGGTACCTCTCCTCTCCTATCTCTTTCTCTCTCTTCCTCCCCCGATTTCTTCCTTTCTCTCTCCTCTTCTCCTGTTATGTTCTCTGTTTTTGTTGATGTACCCTGAAACCAGCACATTGATCTTCAAACAAGGCCTCTCTCTCTCTCTCTCTCTGTCTTTGTGTGTTGATGTGTCTCTCTTCTGAGAGGAAATATGAGATGGGTTCTCTTTGACTACACTCTATCATTGCTGGGTTCCGTAAAGGTACGATCTTGATGGGTATTTTCTGATGGGTTGATGGTTTTTTTTTTGGGTTCTCTTTTTGTATATGTTTCAATTTGATTTGTTCTGTTACCTTCTTGTCGGGGACAATGAGATTTTTGTGGGAAGGAAGGATCAGAAGGGCTTTTACGTTTTGTTATGTCTATCAAATTGCGTTTGAAATTTGATTAAAATGAGTTTATTTGTAATATCTTGGTGATCAATTCAATCTTGTTGGCTATTTGTTTTGAAACTAATTTGATTTTTTAGGTGATTTATTCATTTTAAATATTTTTTCCCTTTTTTTTTGCATTTATTAATTTTCATACATTTTTCATGTGGGTCAAAGGTGGTAATCATGTTCTTTCTTTTATCAAAACCAGCGGCTTGGCCTGTTGGTAACACCCTCCCTCTCATGGGGGAGGTTCAAATTCGACCTCAAATTGGGGGATTTAATTTGGGTAATTAACGATGGGTGTGTGTATAGGCTGGAGGGTGACCTCCATGGATCCTGTTTCTCAAAGAAAAAAATTCTTTCTTTTTTCCTGCTCGATATTGTTTGCCTTTTTTCCTTTCCTCTTGATAGGGATGATGATTGGGTTGAGATCTTGAGATTGCTTTATTTTTTCTGGAAGGAAAATCCTTTTATTTTTAACCCTATCAAAAAGTCGAATTTTGTAAATGAGTAAATAAATGGAAAGATCTGATGCTAATGCTTTTCTTTTTGTGAAATGCCAGTTTGCTTTTGTTCTTCCCTGATCACTAAAGACAACTAGAGATGATGACTTTGAATTACCTTAGCTCATTTATTGAAGAGTTTCTTGTTGATGGTTTTGGAAGGAAATTCTGCAAAAAATCAGGTTTTGTTGATAACATTATCTGAAAAAGTAATAAAGGATAATTATAGGTTTGGGTTCTGTCTATAGATTTGACATTTACTATGTTGGAAGAATTTCGTGATGAGGGAATATCACAGCTGTTTATTACACATTTTGTTTTCATTTTCTTTTGCTTGTATTTAATTCGGAATGTGGTCCTGCATCTATCTTGGTATTGATGAAAATGCACACATGTCAGTGGATTTCTTTCTGCAATGGCTAATATGTATTTATAATTTTTTAAATCAAGAATACATTAGCAGTTGTTTATAAAAAGCATGTTTGATACCATATAGGAACATGAAATGAAAAATACAATTAAAACAGAGAATTTTGTATGATTTGTTTTTTTTTGTATTTGGCTCTCCCAATTTGCTTTCCTTTGTTCCTTTTCTAGCATGTTGGTTTTGAAGAATAAACATCCCTTATATTACATGTTATATCATATCATTATTTACTATTAATTTCTCCAAATATCAAAGAGAATTATATTACTAGTTTTTTCTTCAAATTAAAAAAATATCAACTTGAAGGGAATAAAACCGTTTGACCACACTTTGACACGTGCATAATGTTATATCGTTCCTAATTTTATGAATTTAGTGAACTGGAAATGTATATTGATGTTTTCTTAGTGATAGTGGTTTGCTTTATAGGAAGGACTGAGTTGTATTCTTGATAATGCTTTGTTACATTTGTTGTCTTTTGCCTCAGACTGAGTTCTCTTTAAACTTCCGGTTGACTCTCCTCCCAACTTCCACATCCATTCACAAAAAAGGAAACGCATACTTGCATAAACAATGCTCTATTGTTTTTCTAGAAATTGAATTCATTTCTTGCCGCAAACATCTTTCTTATTGCTTTCATCTAGTCCCAGTGTGTAGGTGAATTGTTACTGTCATCGCTGACACAGGTTGCTTGTCTATTGCGTCTTCTTACTTTGTACTTTACTATCATGGATTTATTTTCAATGACATAGAAGGTTGTACACTTACTGCTTAGATATTATGGAAATTTTGTAATTAATGGCTAAATAGATTACACCCCTGTATCATCTTCCAGATTGAAGTGGTCACAACTTCAGAATCTGCTTTCAGTTTTCAATAAGTATCCATGCCTTACCATGTATGGTTGTTCTATTCCATTTAGTCTCGATAATTTCTGTTTTTTGCTATTGCATGTTTCAGAATGATCTCTCTTTTACACTTGTGATACATAATTTGGTAGGATTTGTTTTATGAAATTTCCTCCTTTGGCCTATGATTTGTTTAGGCTGGTATTGGTTATGAAGCTAGGGTTGAAAACTGTAGTTACATATTCAGAATAATACAATAATTTAGATAACAAAAACTCTTTTGAAAAATTTTCTCAAAAAAGGAAAAATCTATTGAATTTTCTTTGGCGGGTATAATGTGTGGTGAACCTAAACTGCTTACTTTGTTTTGTATGGTAGATCAAGTGTGATTGGAGAGGTTTATATGTCTTAATTTCTACAATGCGGAAGTTTCCTAAATATTTGCTTCAACAACCTTTGCTTGACTTCATTACTATCATCTTAATATTCTTTATCTTACATCTAGAAAAAAGATATTACCTTATATGAGTTGATTATTTTCACTATTTCTGAAAAAAAAAAATGTTGATTATTGGTAGGAACCTTCCTAAAGAGTTTTTCTGTACTTTTTGAGATTAGACAAGACTGTGATTTTGCTGAATCTGAATGATTGCTGAATACTTCAGTAGACCAGCGACAAAATCCAAATTTCATTCAGTAACTTTTTTCAACTAGTAATAACTCGTTGCCCCTAATAACCAAAAGACCGTCAGAAATTTGTTCAGTACCATATTGAAATTTGTTCAGTGCCATATTGATTCCTATATCATGTGCATAATCTCTATACCAGGGAACCAATCTCTCTTTTCCTTCTTTATGGCCCTCAAACTTGTTTTCTTTGATCAATTGCAGGTTCTGTGATTTGTTGATTTTTGTCTCCAGTAGTCCAAGTTCTCAATGGACATGGACGAGGTGAAGGTTGAGGAAGAGGTGAAGAATGTCATTATCTCAGTAACCACCTCAGATGCAGTCAAGCCTAAAGGAACAGTGAGGAGAAACTCAACAGGAAAAGCAAATGCCAGAACTTCACCGTCTCTTTTAAATAGTGATGAAAAGCTTCTTCCCCATTATCTCAGAGCTTCAACGAGCTCCTGCCATGAATTCTGCAAATATGGGAGGAAGCATGACTTTGCACCGAAGGAAAGGATGCCCAGATTTTTGCGCAGCTGTGAGATCCCAGATGAAAAACAGAAAACAGAAGTTTCAACTATTCGAGTGAGGAGGAAGAGACCTGAACTGAAGGAGGAGACTACTTCTCAGCCTAAAGATGGACTTCTTGATAAACCTAGAGGAATAAAGAAGAATGCTTTGAAGGAAATCCAGCTTCCGGGTACACATGCAGTTGAAGAAAACGAATCATTTGAAGCATCTGAGAGCAAGAAACTTCAGACTCCATCACCGTCCCAAGGACACGTCGCATGCTTTGAGCCCTCACCTTTCAGTGAAGGTGAAGAATCATTTGAGGGACCTGAAAGCATTAAGACAGATACTCAGTCACCAGCCCATCAAGTTGACAAATTATCTGACTCGTCTGAAACTTTGCACCTTGAGAGTTCCTCACCTACTGAGAAAAGAGTAATCTCTCATGAGCCCGCTACATCTCTCGCTTGGTCAGATAGGTTATCAGATGGCTCTGAGAGCATGGAGCTGGAGATGCCATCACCCATTCATACCCCCAACGATCAAGTGGAAGGATCATCTGAGGAGCCCTTAAGTGTGGAAATAATGATTGCATCACCAGGAACAGAAAGCACCTCACGTCCTGATGAAACTATAATATCAAAGCCAATGATTCCACCCTTGCAGAAGAGCTTAAAGGCTAAGATCTCAGCACCCACCCAAGGGCGCATTGCAGCTAAGGCTCGACCTACTAGAGAAGAAAAATCATCTGAGAAAGCTTTAGGTTTAGGGCTGAAGTTGAAGGGTCCATCACCCAACCGTAGAAATGTTGCGGCTACTGAGGAACGAAACCTGACAAATAAATTGAAGGTTGTTGAAGGAAAGAAGAGGGAGGAGACCAAAGTGAAGCCCAGTCCCCAGTTGAAAACTGTCTCTCACAGAGCTAAAGTCATCAGGCAAGTTACTGTCACAAAAAAGAGGACTGCGGCACCTGTGGAGGAGACAACGGGCACATCTAGTAAGCCAGAAATTGCTGAACAGAAAAGCCCATCGTCTGTCAAGAGAGTCATTGTGTCAGTGTCACCCAGGGCCACCAAGCAAAAGAA
This sequence comes from Agave tequilana, assembly GCA_038442645.1. Classification (NCBI taxonomy): domain Eukaryota; kingdom Viridiplantae; phylum Streptophyta; class Magnoliopsida; order Asparagales; family Asparagaceae; genus Agave; species Agave tequilana. The sequence goes on along the minus strand of JAVJIF010003403.1, from coordinate 196,673 downwards.
CACGGAACAGAGAAGAAGCCTGTCATCTGTCAAGAAAGCCGCTGGATCAGTGTCACCTAGAGCTTCCAAGCAAGAAATCACTGAACAGAAAAGCCGGCAATCTGTCAAGAAAGTTCTTGTGTCAGTGTCACCCCAAGTTACCAAGCAAAAGGCTTCGGCAACTATTAAGGTGATGGATACACCGGCTCGACCCTCGGTCTCTTTAAAACCAAAAAGTCCAGTGGTGAAATCAACACCAACACTTATGGATACACCGGCTCGACCCTCAATCTCTTTAAAACCAAAAAGTCCAGTGGTGAAATCAACACCTACACTTATTTCCTTGAGAAGACTGTCTTCTCCAAAGCAGACAGGAAACAAGATGGTGGGAAGTGCTGACCTGTCCAAACCGGGGGAAACTCCAGTACTGAAATCATCAAGATCTTCTATGTCCACCAAACCTTCTGTTGGTGAGGAGACGGCAAGCTTGAAGTCCAGAAATTTGAAATCTTCGGCCCCAGCAAAGATTCAAAGTACAGTTGGCAAAAAGGAAGAAACTAACGAGAAATTGGAGGAGAAGACTTTGTATGCTATTGAGCCTAAAACAATGAAGACAGATCCAAAGCCTACCAAAAAGAAATTGAAGCAAAACAGAGCAGATTCTTCATCAAACACCTCTCCTCTTCCTCTTCCTCTTCATCAATGTCGTCAGCATTGTCTGTGTCATCGCATGAGAAAGAAGAAAATGAGGAGTCTACAGTAAGTGAAGCAAGTGAAGTGATCTTAGAAAAAGAGAAAACAGGGAAAATTAGACCGGTTCAGTTTCCAAAAAGTGAGAAGAGGAGACGGAGCAGACCTGCAACTGTCCACTCAGAAGTTAAACCCTCCTCACCTCACAAGTTGAAGTTCCAGAGAGGTAAGGTAGTGAGACCGAGCAGACCTGCAACTGTCCACTCAGAAGTTAAACCCTCCTTACCTCACAAGTTGAAGTTCCAGAGAGGTAAGGTAGTGAGCCCCAAGCCTGAAAACAATGCTCCCTGGAAATTAAGATTCAGGCAAGAGAAAGGCTCAAGTGAGAACCTGAAAGAAGCAGGGAGGAGAAGTTTTCGAAGGAGGAGAGTGTCCTTTGTTCGTCTGCAGAACTGGTCAATTCCAGGTTAGAAGCTCAGGCTGTTGTTCTGAGACATCAGGATGTGCAACAGAAAAAAGACCCTCAAGGTTTGTTAAATCTTGTGATTGAAGAGACTGCGAGTAAGCTTGTAGAGACGAAGAAGAGCAAGGTAAAGGCTCTGGTGAGTGCTTTCGAGACTGTAATCTCTCTGCAAGAAAGCAGAGTGTCTCCAACTGTCTGAAACTGCAGTTCCATATCATGGTGAGAGAACTAGCCAATATGGCCTTTTTTTTTATCTTTCTTTGAAAAATTTGAAGCTTTCTGAGTATACATGAAGTTGTGCATGAGACTAGACTTGTGTAATTTGATCTATAAGCAAAGAGAAACAAGTTTCATCGAGTTTGCTTTCGATTGAAAAGTATCCAGTCTTGTACATTTGTTTGTTATTTCAAACTGCAGGCTTCTCTGCATATTTATCATGATACTGATATGGTTCTTTCCATAATTTAATAAAGTTGATGGATGCTTGGTCCTTGAGATTTGTTTGAGTTTCTCAACTCTATTTTCAGTGCATCAGTTGGTATATAAGAGTTTTTCTTCTTTTCCCCCTTCTGGTTAATAAAGAGTCTCATACATTGTTTCTATCCTTGACATTTACACTTTGTAGTGCTTCAGGCATATTCTAATTCTTTCTATTTCCAATTTGTTAATCATTTGGCTCCTTTCTTTCATGTAATTAATAAGAAGTTATAATTAGTTCCCTATAGTAATCGTTAATTAACCATGTTGATCTGTCTCCAATCACCCTCTGATGAAAAGATTTTCTTTTGGTTCTTTTATATGGGTTCTCTTTCATCTCAGGATGTTTGATCACTGCTTATGTTTAGCATCTCTCTTGTTTGGTTTCTCTAGTTGGTGATTCTTGCAAATGATGGTCTATTTAAAGCTGGATTATTCTATTTTTTTAACTAATTCTCTGGGGATTGACATGTCTAATTTATGCTCAATCTACACAGGTTTCACGATAACACCCCATGTTTGAGGATGTCTGCTTCAGGGGTAGCTGGTCATAACTATTATTGTTTGAGATAGACTCGTATCATTCTGGAAGTATTCGAGTCCGAATTTTTCTACTCAAGTACAACCTTAAAAGATTTGAATGCAAGATCTACTTCGTTGAAGTTGATCTACATAATTTCAAGTAATTAAAAATAAAAAATTATGTATTTTAAATACTTTTTGCCATCCATCAAGTAGGCGCAAAATGGACGGCTGAAATAGTGAGTTGGTTTGTTTAACGGTATAGAATATTTGAAATCTAACAAAAATAGGGATGTGATGGTTTTTAAGTGTTTATATCATGATGAAATAGTCGGATCGATTATTTGTATGTTTAAAGACGTAAATTTAAGTAATATGTTATTTTCGATCGTCTATTTTGTATCTACCACAATATATGATTTTTTATTTTTAATTACTTGAAATAAAACAGAATGGATCTTACGTTCGGATATCATAGGATTGAATTTGAGTGGGAAAGGTTCGGTTTCGAATCCCTCTCGAATGACAGAAGTCTATCTCATGACACAAGTCTATCTCAGGAAACTAAATATATAAATATTGAAACAACAAGGCTGGTGGAGTTCCTTGTAGAATCTCAAATGTTTGACAAGTTTCTTTATGTAATTGATCGGAGAACTTTAAGAAATTTGAGATTTTGATAAAAGATTTTGTGTGTGTTTTTTATTATTATCATGATTTCAATATATCTGGGCAATGCAGGAGTTTCTAAGGTGCTTTCAACCATTAGATAACTAGCACTTCATTAGATCCTATAGTGGTCAAAATTTGATCCCTGTCAGGATTGCGACACATGTCCAGTGACAGGAACATAAAATGCTCCCAGAAACTTGTTCTGAAGTCTCTATCATTCTTTCACCAAAGACATCTCTAGCCCCATGACTCCGAAATCATACAGCCACCTAAAGTCGGTTCAACTCTGGATCGAATGTCCCGCCACATGATCGTCACCTTCACCGTAAACAGATCGAGGCAAATCTCTTGAACCACGGGATCTATTACGCGACTCTATCCTCTCCCTCGCCCAAAGCCACTTTACAGCTAAGCAGAGCAGTTGGAGATAGCAACTGATAAACCTCTAGCACACAAATCCTAACAACCTCGATTTGATCCCAGCGGTTAGGAGGATCAGCCGTCTCAAATCAGGCGGATGAAAGTCTGCATCTTTCCACATTCACTCCACTGCCTCTGTCAGATATAAATACATTTCCTGCTCTAACGAGAAGGGGGTCGCTTCCCTAATCCTCAAAGCACATATCACACTATGGTAATAGTTTTTCTCTCCACCAATACACGGTCTGGCCAATCCTCCCTCCTTTCCACCATTGATTCTCATTCGCAAGGGTCTTAAGCCGGCGTCTCATCGGAGCTCCTAACTTGAGAGGTATTCTCTCTCTGTGTGCTTGACAAGTTCGATCAATGGTATCCAAATGCTTATGATGGAGTTTTATCCATCACAAATTAGTCCTTTCATCGAGATCTTGAGCCTACACTCGAGATTTTCCCTTTTCCAACCCAAACCTTCCTCAAAAAAGAAAAAAAACTTCTCCCTAGCATCGATGGCCTCGAAGGAACAAACTGTCATCCATAACGGCACCCTTTCAAAAGGCAGGATCAGTGCCGCCGCCGGGGCACAGCCCCCACACACCGTTGACCGCAAGCATGCCGCATAGGACACTGTCTCCTCCTCATCTCAGAGGGCAACCATAGCGCTTGATCGCCACCATTGCATGAAGGCCAGATCTTTCAGATGCTCACCGACATGATGTAACACCCAGTCCTAATTAATCTAGGTTTACCACTTAATTATAAATATCCTGGTGTACTTAAGATAAATAACTCATATAACCACAAGGTCAGTTATTTAGAATTTTAAATTTTTAGGAATACTGTGTGAATACAACAATATACTTATATGAATGTTCTTATACATATAAATGTAAACTTTGTTAAATAAGTGCGTATGCGGGGGGAAATAGTCATACACAAATGTGCTATTATTAAGAAATAAACTTCACATAGGGTGTATAAAATCTTATAATGATTTGATACATAAGTGTACACTAGTATTCCAAGCTTCAAATATACTTAATCATGTATATACATGTATTCACTCATATTTCTCAATTACTTAATTAAATTTTAAATTTATTATGGTGATGTGCTGGATGAAAGTGAAGCGGGGTGGAGGAGATGAGACGGGGGCATCTACGGATGTTTGGGAAATTAGGGTTGGTGAGGTGACATAAATCATATAAATTTTAGGAAATTAATTAATAAAAAGATTTATAAAAAAAAAAAAAAACCATTTATGTCTCTCCCCTTTCCCCCCCAAACCTTTCAGCTTCTTCTTCTCCTTGAGAAACAAAATCCCACCCATTTCTCCCTCTCTCTTGAATCAAGATAAAGGTAATACACCAACTCTATTTTTTCCATTTTTCTTTCTCCGTTTCCCCTCTCCATCTGTAACTCTCCCTCTCACCCTCTCTTCTCTGTCCCTTCTCCCCACCCGTGCCAGCACCCCCCGCCAACAGGGCGGCGCGGTGGGCTGCACGACCGGCCGGCGAGGGCGGCGCGGCCAGGCGCACGCCCTGAGCAGTGCAGACGAGGCCGGGGGAGGTGGAAGTAGGGGGTGGTGTGCGCCGGAATCCGAAATTCATTAAGGGGGAAATCACCAACTCTAGGGTCTAAGTAAAGATCTGAAAATTGTAGAAGGTAAATCATTAAATTCCCCTTTGTATTGAGACTTTTTCTATGCCAATTATTAACCCTAGGCCTATTTTTTTTTTTTTTTTTATACTATAGTTGTGATTCGGGAAAGGACATGGACGACATCTCTCGCCCAACGGAGACTTGGTGAGTAGACTAGAGAATAAACAATTGAGATTATATTATCGTTAAATCCAAACGAATAGAACATGAGACCGGTTAGGAATTAGAAGCAATTCATATGTAGACCGAGTAAATACTCAAACCCTTTAGTATTATGAAATGGATGTTATTCTTACAATGTACATATTAGAGCCATGGTTTTACAAGGGAGATCTTGTATTGATCAAGTTTATGTTGTTCCTCATGGTTATGAAATAGAATCAATATTGATGTGTGTGGAATTCTAAGTATGGTACTATATTGACAAACTCAAGGTGATGCATAGTCATATGTGTAATATTTTAGATCCAACCTATCTAGATTTATATTAAACTCTTGATATGCTAATAATCCTATGTAACGTGGATTTTGCATATCATAAGGATTAGTACAAGTATAGATACATGTAAATAGCTGTAACGCCCCGATCCGGAGGGTACGGAGACGTTACTGCGATGTACATACGCAGGTCGGAAGTACCCTCACGTATATACGCTAAGCAACAATACATGCAAGTAAAAGAGTACGGAAGCACGTGGCAATATACATTCCAACATAAAGATTACAAAGTCATCACAGAGCGTGATATACTGATACATGAACATTATATCACAGCCAGATACAAAAGTAAAATTACAATTTGTACAACAAAGGTGCTCACGGGCTGAGAAGAAGATCCCCGAGCTAGCAGAAGGATTCAGGAACGGAAGGAGCTAGGGCAAATCAGCTTGCTCCGAGAAATAGGCTTGATCTTCAGTGGAGGGCTCCACTTTAGTCCACGCTTCAGAACCTGAACATGCGAGTTCAGGGGAGTCAGAACTCCCTAACAAATATGCAGGTGAAAGCCAAATGTCATGAAGAGATAAGTATATGCATGTGTTGATATAATCAAACAGTATTAAACATCAAAAACTGTGTTGAGTTTACGTGTACAGGAAACACGAAATGGAGGCCTGAAATGAAAGTAATAAGGCTAGAATAAATCGATTCTGCCATTTTGTTATATTTATACTTATTACTCAATCTACCCATATGTCTAGGTATGTGTAATAGCGTCCCAGCACACATACATCCACATAGGAGTAAATCGAGGCTGTTATTGGAAACCAACGGGGTATCAACGAACAATGTTTACAGTGGGTCCCGTGCTTGCCCGGGACCACGGTCCATGACGTTCCGTTACTGGTGCTCGGAACCAGCCGCAAGGCGTACATGAGGGTCTTATGGAATGCCCTTATCAAGATGGTACCAGGAATGAGGGAGCCAGCACTCCTCTCGGTCGCCTGGAGGCCCACAGGTCAGACCGGAAATTTAGTTGCACAACATACCTAGTGCCACTGTAAACATGAACATATATTGATAGCCGCATGTTTCCCCCGACCCGATGTAAGTTGTCTCATTTTATGAGTTCTTTAGATAATCATCCGATTTCGGGAATGAGCGGAGCAAGTCAGGAATATTATGAAGACAGGAGTATCAGGAGTACGATGTGTACTATCACGTAATTCAAGTTTGTAAAACATGATGTCCGGTTATCATTCCCGTTATCGTAATAATTGTAAAAGTCAAGTGTATCATGCCTGGTGTCAAGAGATAGCATGACAAGGGGTGATATTCGTCGAATGACAAGTCTTGTAATAACAATATATATAATACAAGTCCCGAGGATAAGGTCCATATTCAAGGAAATGATTAACCACAGCAGGCAGCCAGACTTAGTCGACTAGGGAGAATAAGTAGTCGACTTATGAAGGGTTAGTCGACTATAGAGGAAGGCCAAGTCGACTAATAGGCCGCGTCTCATAGAGCCGCGTCTTCAGGAAAAAGTTAGTCGACTAGGGGAAAAGATAGTCGACTAATAAGGCTGCGTTTGGTAGGATCGCGTCTTCAGAAAAAAGTTAGTCGACTAGGGAAAAATGGGTAGTCGACTAATAAGGCTGCGTCTCAGAGAGCCGCGTCTTCAGGAAAAAGTTAGTCGACTAGGGGAAAAAGATAGTCGACTAATAAGGCTGCGTTTTCAAAAAAAGGGCGCGTTTCAAATAAGCTAGTCGACTTGAGGTAAGGGAGTAGTCGACTAATAAAGGGTTCAAGTCGACTAATGACTGGGTCAAGTCGACTAACAGAATGCAAAGAGAGCAGAACCTGACTTTTGAGGGTTGCGTTTATTGATAAAATTACAAGTATGAAAACAGTTATCCATGTCTTGGCGAGTAGAGTTACTCGCCTAAAAATGTTCCTTTGATGCGTCTGACGCTCCGGGAGAAGAATACCAAGTGAGGATGAGTTCTTTGTCAAAGTTGTCGTCAATTATCACCAAAACGATTACCGGAATAATCGCGAACGATTACCGGAATAATCTACGGCGATATTGCCGACGAAGAAAAGCTCGGCCCCAATCCAAAAGGAGGGTACCGGCCCTAGAGTCTCGCCGATGATGAAGAGCACGGCCCCCAATCCAAAGGAGGTGACCGGCCTTAAAAGAGAAGGAGAGAGGTTGATGGTGCAAGTATAGTTCAATTTGACAAAATGGGATTTTGCAAACGATGTCTCGAGGAACGAATCTATAGTTCGTCGGAAAGAGGATGACGAGGAGGAGAAGATGGTATGCTTAGTGGTGGCTACGGTGGTGCAGGTGGTGGTGGAGATGGTGGTGAAGTTGATGGAGAGGATGGGTTCTTTGATGTTTCTTGGTGAAAAGAGGTTGAAGAGGGTGGTGTTTTGGTTGTTGTTGTTGTTGGAATGGAGGAGTAGATGGAGGGGAGAATGGTGGAGGAGTTGGTGGAGTTTGGTGTTGGAGGTGAAAAGTGGCCGGCCAAGAGGGAGCTTGGGCTGTTTTGAGTTGCTGGAAACAGAGAAGAAGAAGGAAAAGAGAGAAGGAAAGAAATAAAAGGAGGGGGGTGGTTATATATAAGAGAGAGAAATTATATAATATTCTATTGAATGAAACAAGCCTTCATCCAAAGTTGCGTCTCCTCATAAAGGTTGCGTCTCATTGCAAACCTGCGTCTAGCAATTGCTGGACGCAGTAGAAAACTTGCGTCCAGGGAAAACAAAAGTTGCTTTTACAGGAAAAAGACAAAAAGGCATGGTGATTTGGACCTGAGTTGATTTAGCCCATAAGCATTAAATGCAGTAAGGAGAGGATCACTGCATTTAATGATGAATCCAGTTGGCGAAACTCGCGTTTGAGAAAGGAGAGAGAAAATGGAAAAAAGTGGAATATCTGGATAAATTCCCGGTATCTGGGAAAAACACCGGAAATTCCAGAAAAGTCCAAAAATTGAAGTATCTCAAAAGTCTCCCAAAAATTCTCAAAAATAATAATATTATTTTAAGATTTTTAGTGAAATCGGTTTTCAGAAATTCAATTCCATCTTCAAAATAAAAATCCTGGAATCCACTGTGAACGGTGTCTACACCGGATAGGCTGGATTTTTGATAAAATCTAAAAATTCTCAAAAAAATCATTTAGATAGAAATCATGATTTTAAGGAATACTGTGAAAGCCGTTTCTAGATTCTCAACTCCGTTTGTAAATTAAAAATCCGAGAGTCGGTCAGCGACACTGGTCGACACCGGTTTTGAAGATTGACAATTAAATTCTGAAAAATTCCAGAAAATCATGAAAAATCTAGAATATTAAAAATAATATTTGAAACTGAAATCGGTCAAATCTGAATACTGAAAAGGTCAAATCATGTAGTACTGCTATATGAGTAAGAATTTAAATAACAGAAAATAAAATAAAATAATAAAATAAAATAATAAAATACGCTCCAAAAATCAGGATACATAACTGTGTACGTATACTGAGGATGGGGTGTTACAATCCATCCACCTTATCAAAAAATTTCGTCCTCGAAATTTCGATAATAGGGATGTGAAAGAATAGGGGCAAGGAATTTTACCAACTAAGATGGAAAGAGTTGGGGGTAATGTTCACGAATAGTATCCTCTCGTTCCCATGTAGCTTCTCCTGGGGCATGCCTATTCCAAGAAACTAGTACCAATGGTATTGCCGATTCTTCAATGTTTTGACACTTCTGTCCAGAATGGCCATCGGCTGCTCCTTGTAGGATAGATCTGGTTGTAGTTCTAATTCTGAGTGATCTAGAATGTGACTCTCATCCTTGACATACTTCCTCAACTGTGATACATGGAATACGTTATGTACTCCTTCTAAGGATGGTGGCAATGCCAATCGGTAAGCCACATCTCCCACTCGATCCAAAATTTCAAGTGGGCCGATGTATCTTGGACTAAGTTTTCCACGAGTACCGAACCGGATTACCCCTTTGGTGGGTGATATCTTGAAAAATACATGATCACCTGTTCTGAATTCCAACGGTCTTCTTTTTGTGTCTGCCCAACTCTTCTGTCGGCTCTGTGCTGCCCGGAGATGATCTCTTATAATTCGGACTTTATCTGTTGTCTGAACTAGAATATCAGGTCCCATAAGTCTTCTTTCGCCGACTTCATCCCAACATATTGGTGACCTGCATTTCCTGCCATACAGTGCTTCAAATGGAGCCATCTTGATACTGGCCTGATAGTTGTTATTATAAGAGAATTCTACCAAATGAATATAGTCTTCCCATGACCCTTTAAATTCTACCATGCAGGCTCGCAACATGTCTTCAAGGATTTGTATAGTTCGCTCAGATTGTCCATCTGTCTGGGGATGATATGAGGTACTGAATTTCAGACGAGTTCCTAAATTTTCTGGAGACTTTCCCAGAAATGTGATCGGAATCTCGTGTCTCTGTCTGACACGATGCTAACTGGAATTCCATGCAGCCGAACAATTTCTTTCATATATTTTTCTGCAAGAACTTCTGTTGACTGACCTACTCTGAAAAGTAGAAAGTGAGCTGCTTTTGTGAGGCGGTTGTTGACACTTAAAAAAGACAAGATTCCTATTGGTCTGAACAAATGTCTAACTTGTTGACATTTACAAAAGACAAGTGGCAGACGAGCTGAAGACCAGTTTTCATCCACCTCCAAGGGACAAGGAAGCAGCTTGGACTCCACTGATCCAGCAAGCAGAACAGTGAGCCCGGGACGTTTCTAAACAGACCTCAGCAGGTCTAAGATGCTAGCATTTAGCATTACATTAGCCCAAGGAGATAGCCTCGATTGAGAGGCTAGCATCATCCAACTTCGCTAGGAAGCTAATTGACAGCTTCGCCGAAAAGCCTCTTTTCGGACTTCGCCAGGAATTGCCTTTAGCTCCGCTATGAGCTTCAAAGCGGGCAGCTCCGCTATCGATCTACTACGGTCAACCTTTGACCAATCAAATCTCCTGATGAGATTGGATTCAAACAAATCAAATCCAATCAGGATTCAAATATGACAGGTGATTGCCGCTATCTCTTGACTCTCTTGAAACGAGTAAGAGGATCAAGGAGAATCTCCCAACAATATGGAAAGGATCAAAACAGATCAACCGACCTGCCAAATCTAGCTCTGCAGAAGCTATTTTAGCCTCGCAGCAAGGCTACTTTCCAGATTCAAACAGATTCGGTTCAATCTGTTTCTATATCTTCAAAGGGGACGATTATACCCTTGCTCTCCCTATAAATAGCCCGTCAGGGGCACAAGGGAGGGGGATCGCATCAGATCGAGGAGGATCATCAATTGATCATCGGCGAGATTGGCGTCTTCTCAAAGATCGGACTTCTTCATCAACGCACCGTGCAATCTCTAATTCAGAGATCTTCAAGAGAAATACTTCTCTTTTCAGGGTGGCGATACCCCAACAACCCCTTTTCCTCAAGGAATCTCCGGAACCAGGCGAGAAGGAATTCCTCACAGAAGGCGGTCTTTTGAGAAGTAGCAAGAGGGTTCTACCAACCCTCTATTCTCTGATTCCCGGAACCAGGCGAGAAGGGAATCTATTCGCTCGCATCGTCAAAGGGACAAAGTGGTCGCGCACTGACCAGACTCCTATCGGCACACTTCTCCAGAATCTCTGAGGAGATCTACTTGTAATCTTTTTGAAGAATACTTGTAATTTAGCTCCTCAAACTCTTTTTTGTAAGTTTTCCCCTTTGCAAATTAATGAAAAACAAGATGGCGACTCCGCTGGGGAGGGATCTCTCCACTGCCGAGGATCAAGTGTCGCAATGCGACGATCAGACCTTAGGGTCTATCTCTGAATTTAGAAAAGCCGGTGCAGCCAGATCCTCTCTGGCTAAATCTTCAAGGACAGTCTCTGCGGAGACAGAAAAGGTTCTTCACAAACCTGCTGCGGTCCTTTGGCGCAACAAGGAAGCACGCCCACGGTCCAAGTTCTGCACCTTCAAGAACCTAGTCGTTCGGAGCAATCAAAGAAGATTTGAAGAAGTCCTCTCTGGGGGTGGCTTGATGCTTCGAGCACGGAAGCACAAGAAGGTCTTCACGGCCAAGGTTTCAAATCAGAAACCAGAGGCAGAATTCTGCCAACACCCCGCAGCCTCTCATGTGGCTAGTCAGGTTCCTTGCGAACCTATGCATCCTCTGCCAAAGCGGATATGGAAGCCTAAACAGAAGTCCTCTGCTGAAGCTTCAGGTGTAGCCACGCCAAAGTCGCGCCTCTCTTATGAAGAAAAAGGCAAGATGCCCGCCTGCGCCAACAATGCTGCCAACCATAAAGTCAAGACGGCAATCATACCGTCGCCTAGAGCAGCAATGCCTATTGCTAGCCTTGTCCTCACAAGCGAGGCTATTGTACCTCAGCGTACTCATCGGGTTTACAGCCGCGAGGCTAGAACCAGAGTACTATTCGGTGCTAATCCTTTCCGCAGGAATAAGGGGAATGATGCGTTGTCCCATATACCAGATTATTCAGGCCCCTACAGGGCCGACCTGCGAGAATTCTTGGCGGACAAGCGGAGATTGAAGCATTTCCAGACTACTTCCTCCTGTTGTCGACGAAGTGGATGCCAGTTGGTGATGGTCCATTCTATGCAGTGTCGGTTACGACCGACCCTCGCCACTTCTCCATACCAGCGATCAGTCTTTGATCGATTGTCTGCGCGCATCCCAATGAAGCATCTCAGAAGGGGCGGCTCACCAGATCCAGCCTCTGCATCCGTCAACATGACCGGAAGGGGGCGAGAGCCGCGCAGAGGAAGTCAAGCATCTGACGACACCCCTTGTAACTCCCCAGATCCAGATTACTGCCCAGGCTTAGGTGAAGTCTTGGTGCGCGAAGAAGGTATTTTCCGAAACACCAGGTCTAGGGTGGCAATACCCTATAACTATGAGCAGCCTTCTTCCTCAAAGGCCCTGATCTCGCCACAGTCCAGGCGATCACCCCAATCATCTGATGGAGAAGATGAAGACAGCGGGTATGCCTCTTCAGCAACAGTCAGTTCTATACGGACGGACAAAGCATCGGTCAATATGGCCGATAACGCCAATGACGACCTTCGTCGGCGTTTGGAAGCTCAGGAGCAGACCTCTAGAACTCAGCAAGAGGCCCTGGACAATATTCAACAGATGCTCGCTCAGCTCCTCAGCAACCGGAATGATGATACCAGGAGTAATCATGACGAGGAGGGACATCTCAGCAATGATCCGCCCAAGACGGAGAGATCTAAGGGAGGCTCTTCCCTGGATGCCGAAGTCCTTAAAGGCCTTCAAGCTCAAATTTCATCCCTGGCTCAGAAGGATGAATTGAAGAAAGTGGGGGTAGTCTGTCCTTACCCACTGGAATGGGATTCGGTGCCATATCCGCCAAAGTTCAAACCACCAACGTTGCATACGTACGATGGTAAGAGCTCGCCCAATCAGCACATCTATTATTTCCGGTCCCAGACCGGTAATGTTCTAAGCAACGACGCCATCATGGCTAGGTTGTTCATCGGTACCTTGAAAGGGGTGGCATTCGACTGGTTCCGAAGCCTTCCTCAGGGCTCTATCAATTCCTGGGTCGACCTGGAAACTCGGTTCCTCTCTCGCTTCTATGAGGATGACACCGAAGTGACCATGGACAAGCTCCTTTCCACTGTGCAGAGGAAAGGCGAATCTGTCCGTGAATACATTGAGCGGTTCAGAAATCTATCTCTGATGTGCCCAGCAGGGATGCCTTTACCCATGCTTTTACAAACATGCAGACATAACTTCTCGGATCAAGTAGAAGTTCGCATGGGGGCTGTCAAGGCCCACACTTGGAAGGAACTGGTCGAACAAGCTGAGATAGCCGAGAAATCGGCTAAAAAGTTCGAGCCATCCGCCCCTAGAAGCAAATGGGGCGCGAACAACAAAGGGCGCAGCGATCTCCCACAGTCTTCCCAAGCTAAAGGGAAGGAAATTATGTCCGTCGAGCTGACCGGGGACATGCAGTCAAAGCCCAAGAAGAGCAGCTTCAACAATCAGGAGCCCAAGTTCCCTCCTAAACAGTACTCCTTCAGGACGACCAGGTGGTCACGATATTCCATCTGCTCCACAAAGGGAATAAGATGAAGTTGCCAGATGCTCGACGCCCTGATGAGATAGGGCGCACAAATGATCCCAAGTACTGTCTCTACCATAGGATGGTTCACCATTCCACAGACAAGTGCTATGTCCTTAAAGACCGGATACAAGCCCTGATTGATGCCGGCGTCCTCACACTGAAGACGGAGCAGAAGAAAGTCACTGCCAATATGGTAACTCTTGAGTTCGGCACTGCCCAGAAGGTCACAGTTCCTGACGGGACCTATCCAGCCCCGGCGCCGCGGTTGGAAGTCAAGCATCCTCCAGCCATGACTCAATACAACAAGGGTCTCGTCCCTTTGACATTGGAGACGGGGGAAGTCATGTGGATACACCCGGATCTCGTCCAAGATATTCAACAGGGTTCAAGGCAACCCAACTCAAAAGGCAAGTCCTGCAATGTCATCTCTGTCCTGCCAGATGATGGTAATCTTACTTCGGCTTCCCTCAGCGATTCAGAAGAAGAGAAGCATGCCTGTACAGCGCAGGCAGATGCGCCTCAACAGACGGGCACCCGGTCTGGAAAGTCATATCAAAGGCAGTATGACAAGCCTACTGATGAGATACAGCAGCAACAACGTCGGTTCCGCCCAAACATCATGGAGGCTATTGAAGCCGAAGTTCATAAGCTCATTGCTTGTGGCTTCATCCGGGAGGAACAACATCCAGATTGGGTGGCTAACATAGTCCCCGTCCTCAAGAAGAATGGAAAAATGCGGATCTGCATCAACTACCGTGATCTCAATACGGCCTGTCCCAAAGATGAGTTCCCACTGCCCATCACCGACGTCATGATTGACAACACATGCGGGTTCGAGAAGATGTCTTTCATGGACGGCTTCTCAGGGTACAACCAGATCAAGATGTATCCTGACGACGAGAAGCATACTTCTTTCCGAACGCCATTGGGGGTATACTGCTACACTGTAATGCCCTTCGGATTGAAGAATGCCGGAGCAACCTACCAGCGGGCGATGAGCATGATCTTCCGCGACCATCTCCGAAAGACGGTGGAATGCTATGTTGACGACATTGCCGTCAAAAGCCGCAGCAAAGATGAACATCTTCGCGATCTGAGAACTATGTTCGATATAATGCGGGCTCATCAGTTGAAAATGAACCCGACAAAATCCTTTTTAGGAGTATCCAGCGGCAAATTCCTTGGTTCATTGTCACATCAAAAGGGATCCATCTGGACCCAGACAAAGTCAAAGCCATCCAGGACATGCATCCACCGAGGAACCTCAAAGAGCTCAGAGGCTTACAAGGCAGGTTAGCCTACATCAGAAGATTCATAGCAAATCTATCGGGCCGCTGCCAACCGTTCACACCGTCTCATGAAAAAGGGTACTGCCTTCATATGGGATCAAGCTTGTCAAGAAGCTTATGAAGACATTAAGAGGTATCTCACAAAACCTCCAGTCTTGGTGGCCCCTACATCAGGGAAACCATTCTTGCTTTATGTAAAAGCTCTGGATTATTCCCTCGGCGCCCTCCTCGCTCAAAAGGACGACAATGGCCATGAGCAAGCCATTTATTACCTGAGCAGGACTCTCATAGGAGCGGAATCTCGCTACAATCCTGTTGAGAAAGAGTGTTTAGCTCTCGTCTTTGCCGTTCAGAAGACACGGCATTATTTGGTTGGCCAGACCATACATGTCATCTCCAGAGTAAACCCATTGCGTCTTCTTATGACGAAGCCAGGATCATTGAACTCAAGATTGGCTAAATGGGCACTGCTATTGTCCCAATATGACATGACCTTTACCCCTCAAAAGGCGGTTAAAGGTCAAGCCCTTGCAGAGTTCTTGGCTGCGCATCCAGTTCCGGAACATTCAAAGCTTCACGAAGACATCCCTGATGAGGTCTTCGAATCTAATGCAACCTCAGTAGAGGAAGTATGGCAGATGTTCTTCGACGGAGCATCACGGATGGGCCCCAAAGGCAAGATTATTGCCGGAGTGGGGGTTGTGTTCATCTCCCCACAGGATCATATCCTTCCCAGGGCATTCTCCTTGACAGAGTCATGCTCTAACAATGTAGCGGAATACAATGCCCTGCTCATTGGTCTCCAGCTCGCCCATGGAATGGGGGTACGCTACCTTGAAGCTTATGGCGATTCAAAGCTGATCATTAGCCAGGTAAAAGGCGAATATGAAGTCCGCCATGAGGAATTGGTGCCTTACTATCATACAGCCATCGAACTGGCTAGCCTATTTGAAGGCTTCTACATCGGGCATGTGTCTCGATCTCAGAACACCAAGGCGGATGCTCTCGCTGCATTAGCGACAACGCTAGCCTTGCCAGCCGACACCGAGTATCACCTCACAGTCGCAACCCGACACCTTGTATGCTCCAGGCAGGTGCTAAGAGCCCGAGAAGTCCATAATGTCTCCATGAATCTTGAGACGAGGGATTGGCGCTTCCCTCTCATTGACTATGCTCTGCACGGTCTGCTTCCAGACGATTCTAAAGAAGCGGCTTCCATCAGACGAAGATCTCTCCGTTTCTATTATGATCCAACCTTGAAGACACTTTACCGTCGTTCATATGACGGTGTCCTCCTCCGTTGTCTCTCTCATTCAGAGGCACAGGAAGTGCTTAAAGAAGCACATGATGGCATTTGCGGAGCTCACCAGCCGGTCCAAAGCTTAAAGACAGGCTGCACAGACTTGGGTATTACTGGCCGACCATGATAGCCGATGCCACCCAATATGCACGAAGGTGTAAAGCGTGCCAAGTCCATGCAGACTTCATACACCAACCTTCGGAATTGCTCCACCCTACTGCTGCTTCATGGCCATTTGAAGCGTGGGGAATTGATGTCGTAGGGCCAATCAGCCCCTCTTCGGCAAGAGGTCACCGGTTTATCCTCGCAATAACCGACTACTTCTCAAAATGGGCAGAGGCCATACCGTTGGCCGAAGTCAAAACCTCCAGTCTGGTTAGCTTCATCAAATACCATGTCATCCATCGATTTGGTGTCCCCAGGCGGATCATCCACGACAATGGTCCTCAATTCATAAGCCAAGGATTCTATCGGTTCTGCGATAAATACCGAATTCAGAATATGGCTTCAACAGCTTACAATCCTGCCGCCAATGGTTTAGCAGAAGCATTCAACAAGATAATCATCAAGCTGCTCAAGAAGTTTGTCTCCTCGAACAAGCGAGATTGGGACGAAAAGCTCGGCGAATGCCTTTGGGCCTACCGGACTACGGTTCGGACACCGACAGGCAATACGCCTTTCTCCCTGGTATATGGGTGCGAAGCGGTCATCCCATTGGAAATCCAGGTGCCATCATTGCGATTAGCCCTGACTACTAAATGACATCAGAAGACAATGATCGCCTGCGTCTTCAAGAGCTCGAAGCCCTGGACGAGAAGCGGCTGCAAGCTCAGCAACACATCGAGCTATATCAGGCTCGGATGTCAAAAGCCTTCAATAAGAAGGTTAAGCAAAGAACCTTCCAGAAAGGAGATCTGGTCTTAGCCGTCAGACGACCGATGATTATGACGCACAAGACCAAAGGCAAATTTCAGCCTAAATGGGAAGGACCGTTTGTGATAGAGACAGTCTATTTAAACGGAGTATACCGCCTTACGACTGCAGATGGCGACCTCCTCATGATGCCAATCAATGGCAATTCTTAAAGAAGTACTATCCTTAATCAAGGATCTTGCTCTCGATCAAGTTAACATTACACCTCTGATCGAGATCCGCGCGTCCGGAATGCGCACAAAGAGAGCCTCTCTCTTTCTCCAAGCATATCAAACCTGTTGGTAGCTGGGGGTTTGCTTAAAATCCCAAGGGACCTGCTCCCATTTGATTCCCTCTCCAGAATCACTTACCAATTCTCATCCATAGAATGGTAAGACCACATATTCCGCTGTTACGTTAACATTAAACCTATGACAACAGTCCCCTCATTTCTCCTCATGAGAGCGAGACCTCCAAAGTCACTTACCAATTCTCATCCATAGAATGGTAGGACCACACATATTCCGCTGTTACGTTAACATTAAACCTATGACAGTGATTTCCTCGTTTCTCCCCGAGAAGACGAGACCTTTTCCAAATCCAATCCGACTTTTGAACTTGGTGACTTCTCAACCAGTTATGTCATTGCGACCTCTGAACTGGCAGAAAGCCAAGCCCCTATCATTGAGCTTGGTGGCGTCTCAATTGGTTATGTCATTGCGACCTCTGAACCAGCAGACAGCTAAGTCTCAATCTCGAGCCCTGTTGACATTTACAAAAGACAGGCCTCATACTTGCTGACATTTACAAAAGGCAAGTATCTTCACTCCAGCCCCGCAATGGGCTAACCTCGAGACTGGCAACATCTCAATTGGTTATGTCATTGCGACCTCTGAACCACAAACAGTCATGTCTCATTATCCAAACAGCAGAAGTCAAAGGAAAATTTTCTATTAAAGCCAAAAAGATGGGATACATGGAGGAGCATATACAATGGCCTACAGGCGTATATGGTAAGATCGAATCCGATCCCCAAGCGAAGCTAGCCTCGTTCTCCTGTCATCAGCAGCCTGGGCCAGCGCCTGTGATCTCAGCTCAGCCTCATCGAAGTCCACCGCCTGAGCCAGACGAGCCTCGACCTCCGCCAAAGTCGCCCTCTGTGACGACTCCTGCCGCGCCAATTCCTCACTCTGAGCCCTGAGCTGCTCAAGCCGCGCAGTCTCTTCATGACGCATCTGTGTAGCTTTGGATAAGAGGAGATTTGCCTTCCGGATCATCTCTTCGGCCCTCTTAACCTTATCTTCGGCATCAAGAAGAGCACTGGTGGAAGCGTCAATTGCACTCCCAACCTCTACTTGCTCTGTCTCCAAGGACTTCAAGTCAGAGGAGATAGCCTCAGCAGCCTCTTGACCGGCGAGCTGAGCCTCGCGCCTTTGGGAAACAAGATGTGTGAGCCGTTCATCAGCCAAAGACGCTGCGTCTGAACGATAGAGACGGCGCCATTCCTCCACGTCCTTCTCAAGGTCATCTACCAGGAGTTCCAGAGCAGTAGCTTGATGGTACCCCTCAAAGTCTCGAATGCAATCAATACCTCGGGAGAGGACACCTTCAGCTTCGAAAATGGCACAGGCGAGCCTTTCAAGACTAGATCGATAGTCTGCTCCAAATTGTTATAGAAGCTATCGACCAGATTACCTATGAAGTCATTCTCAGCTTCATCAATCTTTGGTAGAGGGACAACCTCGGAGCAGTCTACCAGCCCGGCCGACACCACCGCAGAAGAAGAAGCGGGAACATCGACAGCAGCAGGACAAGCCAAGGACGATCTCGGCGGAGTCCTCATCGAAATTAATACACCAGCCCCCGCGAGGGAAGGGCTGGCAACTACCTCTGGAGCAACAGGCTCAACCACCTGAGTTGGGGAGGCAGGGCTGGTGATCACCCTCAACTCCATACTCGCCGGCATCTCACTCGGGAGTGAAGGCATCTGTGGGACTGTCGTCTCCACAACCCCCGACCTCTCAGTTGTCATGGGCTGATAAGAGGGGAGGTCGCCATACAGCGCGTCCAACACAGCAGCATCCGCCGCGGTCGAAGCACTCGACTCGCCCTCTAACCTCTCAGGAGAACCCTCCGCTTCCTTCGAAGCTGATGCACCTTGGGGACGAATACCTGCAACAAAACCAAGGTCAAAAAGGAGACGCAGCAAACAGGCGAAGACCAAGAGATCGTAGTCATACCGAAGGCCGATGTCACCTCGTCAGCCGCATCGGAATCCAAGGGTCCCATCGGAAAGTTCTTACCAGACTCGACGTAAATGGCCGGCCCGCTCTCGCCCGCCGAGTCCCCTGCAGACCACTCAACAGAGCTTGATTCCACAGAACTTCCTTTGGAGGTCCCAACACCCGAAGGACCGACATCAGCTGCGCCACTCCCAGACTCTTGCGAGTGAGCGGAAGAGCTGGCTGCAGCCCTATAAGTGAACAGGGGATCGTAGTGTTCCCCTTGCTCTCCAACTGCCTCAGCTCCTGCAACAAAAAGCAAATGATGAGTTATTTAAAGTGCGCTGAAGGCATATTAGATGGGGCCAATCTTACCAGTAGTCGGTTCAGCAACCGACGGCTCAACCACTAATGGAGCAGCGGAAGGAAGCGCAGTAGAGGGTTCGCCCTCTACCACAATTGTAGGAGCATGGCGACGGGGCTTCTTCGCCAACGACTTCCTACGGGATCCACTCCCACGTTTCCTCTTGAAGTGGACATCAGAATCCTCTTCTTCCACTTCTTCCACATGTCGTGGGGGAGCTGTCCCCACCACGCCGGAGCCGGCTTCACAGGTGTCAGCTTCACGGACATCAGCTCCTGTCCCTACCTCAAAGCGAGGGCTCCCTGCATCAGAAGCCTCGCTATCATCCACAGCGATGAACTCCTCTATGCCAGGGACACGGACCCGTTTGCCCTCCTTCCTCTCAGAAGCCTTCTGCTTCATCCGATGAGCAATCAATCTCACACCCGAACTATTGGCATTGAATCCAGGGGGTGTGGAGTTCGAAGCTGCATACCATTGGCAGAAGCACAGGGTCGTCCGAAGGCCGGGATCCCTCAACGGCGTGCGTAGCCGTGCCCCAGTGCCATCCGCAGTAAAGAACTGCCAGGCACGAGCCCCATCAATGAGGCTCCCCATGAAATTCAAGTCCGGATTTGGGTTGCCCACGTACAGCTGGTCATACCCGAATTGGCGGGCAAACCGGCTCGGAACGTAGGGTTCCAGGTAGCAGGTGTCCCCACTCCTGAACAGCAAATGCGAGGGCCGGATGCTGACCAGCCACTCGAAAACACCTCGACTCATGGGAGAGTCACCCGATTCCGCATCATGGAATTCCTCATTGAACCCCGCATCCCGCATGCGAGGAAAACAGCGGAACAGGCTATAGGCGTCATAACGACGCACTAACTTACGGGCCTCAGCCACGTAGATCTTCTGCCATGAACAACCCTCGAAGCGGCGGAGAAGTGCCGTTCGAACACCCTGCGGAGGATCCGCCCCAGCTCCAATCAAAGCCGGGCAGTGCAAGGCGAACCACGCCATCAAGTAGGTATACGGTAAACCTACCCTAGGATTGGGTCCGTCACAGGGCAGGACGGCACCTTTTCCTCTCCTCGACGCCGATGGTCTGCAGAAAGCCTCCGTCAGCGCACGAAGGCCCCTCTGGATACAGCACACCATAGCCGGGAGAAGACCCAGACGGTGGCCATGGACCAAGCGCACAGCCGGCAGCAGGACATTCGGGTGGACGATGTCACCCGAGGAAGACGGCACCACACATTTCTTTAACCAGATGGTTAAGAAACCGGCCAGCAGCGCCTTCCGAGACATAGGCCGACGAGCCTGGTGGTGAAAGCTCCGAAGGACATCACCTTCCTCAAAAGGACCATCATCTTCAGTCACGACGATGTCCTTTTCAGCATGCGCCTCCATCCGGGCCAAGATGTCCCCTTCAGCAACTCCGCAATGAGCAGCTTCAGGCGCACTCTTCATGTCCGGGAACAGATAGTTCCCCCAGCTCTTTAAGCTCTTCGAGCTACTCTTGCCACCAGTGTGGATGCTGGAACAAATGTGCAAGTGGCACATCAGTTCCCGGTAAGTCTCGAGCAAAGCAGGCTCCTGCTTCTCCAACAGAGTCAACTCCGCTTCACAGGGAAAGTACTCTTCGTACGGAAGAGACCCGAAAGGCAAGGCAGAGATTTCCCACATCTCGTGCAGAGCCATGCCCAACTCACCAACCGGGGTGAAAAAGGTCCCCGAGGCAGGGCAGTATAACTCAAGGATGGCGTAGAAGCACGCCACCTTCATATCAATGTCGTAGCAGGTCGCCCTGACGGCCTCATGGAGGTTTAACTTCTCCAAGTCCTTCCCGAAATTAGTAAGGACATAGTTGGTCAACTCAGCCCACCATGTCTTGGGAGGATGAACCCAACCAGGAGTCCTGAAGTCAGTAGCGGGGTAATTCCCGCCAACTGCGCAGAATTGGGCGCCAAAAGTCTGCGCCACAGCCGGATTTTCTCCCACTAGAAGTTCTCGCGATACCTTCCCAGGGTACAGCCCCATTATGCTGCGAGGAGGGCCCGCCCCTGAATAGCCAGACTGATATGACAATCTCCCAACATGGACAGATTCAGCGCTTCGGCTCACACTCCATGCCATCTTCCGAGCCTGAGTCACAGCCGCGAAGGAGGACAAAGGGAAGTGTCGCTTAGTGGACGGAAGATAAGATTTCTCGCCATCCAACTGAAAGATCCACTGCCCTTCGCCGGCCTGCAACTGGCGATCGGAATCAGGCGCAGCATCCCCGAACATGAAGTCAGGCTTTCTGTAAGTCTGACGATCGACATCCTCAAGAGGAGCCGTGGTCAAGATACTCCGGGTGGTCTGCAGGAGACCGCCTTGGATGAGCGTATCCCGGACAAGGGAGCTCCGCTCACTGAATAAAGAAGCCTCTCCATGGAACTGCAGGCTGAGGCTACCACCTGCTCGCCTGGATAACCCAAACAGATTGTTCGGGATACTGGAGGCGTAATTCACTGCAAAGACAGAAATGAGGTATGATTAGTTCATCAATCAAGTGGATATGAAATATAAAAATTCACTAAGGCATAGCCTCGCTCAGTGAGCAAAGCCAGCAAGGCGATAGCTTCGATGAAGCTTGATCTCGCGGATAAGATTGCAGCCTCGCAGAAAATATCCGAAGCACCAACCTCGCTCCAGCAGGAAGTGGTACAACCCCGAGGGCTGATGTCATCAAGAGGGCATTATGGTCAAAAGTCATCATGACTGAAAGGACTTATTCAAGTCTTATTCCTCAAACAGTACGGAGATGGCCCAAGTTATGGCTTCGTGCGAAAGCCCAAAGAAGAACTGTTCAGTTCTTAACTCCCTGGTGCAAGCAAAATAGGGAAGTTGAAGGGAAACGAGTTCCTGATAAGGACAGATCATATTCGATCGTCCTAATGGTCAATATCGACTCCAAAGGAGCAAGACCACCATCTCTAAGAAGAGTCTCTTACCAGCGACAGGTCGCTCAATGACCGGAGGAGGAGGGCCCTCCGCTGCAGAAGTCGCTGCTTCCTTACCCGCTCGTCTTTTGGGCGCCATTAAGAACTGCAAAAGTTCTCGAAGTACTCTGAAGCAAAGGAGGAAGAAGGAGAGGAAAAGACAGAAATTTCTCTGAAAAAGGAGATCTTTTCCATGTTCAGCCCGATCGGGCTTTTATAGGCCAATCAGCGCCTAAATCGAGGCCTCGAAAAAGGGCACATGCCGCCGTTTCGAATTAATTCGAAACAGTGCCCGAAGCGCCTGAGGCGCTTTCCCAAAGAGCGACGGTTCAACCCCACTAAAGGGTTAACTCCGCACAGGAGCAAAGTGCGGACTTCGCACAATCCTTCAGGACTTCGCCAGGAAGCTTACCTTAGCCCTCTAAAAAGGTGCTATGTCCTTAGCTCCGCACACAGTTTAGCCAGCTATGGCCAAACTCTCAGTGAAAGCAAGCAAAAATCAGATGATCAGACAATGAACTTTCATTGATTCAAAAGCGAAGGTACATTGATATTACATCAAAGTTGTGTTTCATACAAACACATTCAGTTGCCCAACAGGATCATTTGAGGCATACAAACGGTTTTATCTGCCTCCAAGCCAGATCAACGGGACAGGAAAGGCCTTCCTCCGGCGCAAGGCCGTAATCCTTCGCACATGAACAGATGGTGCCACAAGGACACGGTCATTTTTTCTCCACAAAATGGCAGATCTTGCCAGGCCATTTTTGTTGAAGCCTGGCAATAAAAACCTATCGCCGCCAACACGATAGATCACGTATAATGGGATTCGGTAGTGATACCAGTGATCTAACAGGCGCGATGCCCACTTTCCCGAAGTGGATCGCCATCAAAGGCCACCAAAGTTGAAAGTCGGCAATGGTGCCGGCGATCCCACAGGCGACGCCCACTATCTTGAAGCGGATCATCTCCGGTAAAAGCGGCAGCCAGCCTCACCTCAGAACGAATCATCACGGATAAGAGGCTGCCAACAGCCTCTGGGACGCGCACCCGCTGTCCCGAATTGTTCCTCCTGCTTAAAAGTAAAGCTTCAACCGGGGAAGCATAAGGCAATTTTATGGCTTCTTCCATCAAGTCACCAGACTGGCAAGCATAGCTCACTGCAAGGCAAATTGGAGCAAGTTAGCAGTCAAGCACAGAAAGAGCTGCAAAAACATTAAGTCAGATTCTTCAGCGGCAAAGTGATCCGACTTCAGTCAAAGCAGAGGATAAGCCCCGCCTGCGCAGCAACCATGGGCTGGCTCAGCAAACGCCAAGTCCTAGCCTCGCCTATACGGCAAAGTCAGACTGATCTTGTGAGAAACAGTCTCAACATTCACCAATATGGCAAGACTGGCTCAACTATTGAAGAGGCCAAGTCCCAAGTCCTGCCTGCGCAGCGGACTTAACAAGCAATGGTCTTTCTGATCAAATCAAGACGATGGCTTCGCAGAAAGCCATGATGAGATCCTTCTCTGCAGCAGCCAATTGCAAGATGAAGAATAAGGGAAGCTAATCCCTGAAGTGAGCTGTCAAAGTTAAATCAAGGGAGATGAGTTCCCTAAAAGCGGTGAAGTCTTTGAATGATCAAGACTTACTGGTCCTTGGCCGGTTAGACAACCAGAGTGGGCTTTCCCACTAATTCAGAGATCTGAGTATCTCTCTCAACCAAGAGAAGAGAAAACAAGCAGGCCATTTCTCTTCAGAGGACCTCAAGTGTCCTATTTATAGGCCCCATGGCCTGAGCACTCTCACCTCAAGCGTGGAAGCTCGAGTGCATTCAAGGCATTTATTGCGCCTTGATGGAAGGGACGGTTTTTCCTTGGAACCGTGCAAAGAGAGAAAACGTCTCCCTCATAAAAGGCACTTATGGCGCCTTGAAAAAGGGAAACATCCTCCTTTGGTAAGGTACGACCGAAGAATATCTCCCTCGAATGACGCGAAAGGAGAAATGATCCTCCTCGTAAATCAGCCCATGGCAGTTGGCCTCAGAAAAGCAAGAAGAGTTCCAAAGCGAACCTATTTCTGGAAGCCCAGATGCGGAGCTACCGCGCGCAAACGCGAAGCGACTCGCGGATCTGCACGATTCTTCGGCGAATCTATCCCAAAGCAGGATTGAAGGCGAAGCTGAACTCAACCATCATGGCGACGTTCATACTCCACACCACCATCACAGCAGTTCAAAGTATTTCGAAGTCTGGGCTATTGCAGACTTTCGAAAACTTTGAAGGGGGTCTTATTGACACTTAAAAAAGACAAGATTCCTATTGGTCTGAACAAATGTCTAACTTGTTGACATTTACAAAAGACAAGTGGCAGACGAGCTGAAGACCAGTTTTCATCCACCTCCAAGGGACAAGGAAGCAGCTTGGACTCCACTGATCCAGCAAGCAGAACAGTGAGCCCGAGACGTTTCTAAACAGACCTCAGCAGGTCTAAGATGCTAGCATTTAGCATTACATTAGCCCAAGGAGATAGCCTCGATTGAGAGGCTAGCATCATCCAACTTCGCCAGGAAGCTAATTGACAGCTTCGCCGAAAAGCCTCTTTTCGGACTTCGCCAGGAATTGCCTTTAGCTCCGCTATGAGCTTCAAAGCGGGCAGCTCCGCTATCGATCTACTACGGTCAACCTTTGACCAATCAAATCTCCTGATGAGATTGGATTCAAACAAATCAAATCCAATCAGGATTCAAATATGGCAGGTGATTGCCGCTATCTCTTGACTCTCTTGAAACGAGTAAGAGGATCAAGGAGAATCTCCCAACAATATGGAAAGGATCAAAACAGATCAACCGACCTGCCAAATCTAGCTCCGCAGAAGCTATTTTAGCCTCGCAGCAAGGCTACTTTCCAGATTTAAACAGATTCGGTTCAATCTGTTTCTATATCTTCAAAGGGGACGATTATACCCTTGCTCTCCCTATAAATAGCCCGTCAGGGGCACAAGGGAGGGGGATCGCATCAGATCGAGGAGGATCATCAATTGATCATCGGCGAGATTGGCGTCTTCTCAAAGATCGGACTTCTTCATCAACGCACCGTGCAATCTCTAATTCAGAGATCTTCAAGAGAAATACTTCTCTTTTCAGGGTGGCGATACCCCAACAACCCCTTTTCCTCAAGAAATCTCCGGAACCAGGCGAGAAGGAATTCCTCACAGAAGGCGGTCTTTTGAGAAGTAGCAAGAGGGTTCTATCAACCCTCTATTCTCTGATTTTCGGAACCAGGCGAGAAGGGAATCTATTCGCTCGCATCGTCAAAGGGACAAAGTGGTCGCGCGCTGACCAGACTCCTATCGGCACACTTCTCCAGAATCTCTGAGGATATCTACTTGTAATCTTTTTGAAGAATACTTGTAATTTAGCTCCTCAAACTCTTTTTGTAAGTTTTCTCCTTTGCAAATTAATGGAAAACAGCGGTCAACGATCACCCATACTGCATTGTTACCTTTAGGACTGCGGGGTAGAGCTGTAACAAAATCCATGGTGATATGTTCCCACTTCCATTCGGGTATCGGTAATGGTTGTAGAAGTCCAGCTGTTCTCTGATGTTCTGCCTTTATTTGCTGACAAACCAAGCATTTTGCCACATACTGGGCTATCTCCCTCTTCATGGCATTCCACCAAAACTTCTGCTTTAAGTCTTGATACATTTTATTTCCCCTGGGTGTATGGAATAAGCTGAACTGTGTGCCTCTGCCAAAACTTTCTGCCGAACTTCCCCTTGGGGTACACAAATTCTGTCACCAAAATAAAGTGCATCATCCGAATGAATACACATATCTGTTCTCACTCCAGCTTCTACTTGAGCCCTGAATTTCTGTAATCTGGGGTCCCCCTTTTGAGCTTCCTTAATTTCATTTATCAGAGTTGGTTGAATCTGAAAGGTCATCAGTTGACCTGACTCGTCTGCTCCTTGTATTAGCATCAAGTCCAACTTCATGATTTCCCGAAGCAATTCATTCTGTTGAGTAAGATGTAATAACACTTTGTTCTCTGGTCTCCTGCTTAATGCATCTGGGACTGTATTGTCCTTACCAGGGTGGTACTGTAAGTCTATGTCATAGTCGGCCATCAATTCAAGCCACCGCCTTTGCCTCATGTTTAATTCTTTCTGTGTGAAGATATACTTAAGGCTCTTATGATCAGTATAGATCAATACTTTGTCCCCCAGAAGGTAGTGTCTCCAGATCTTCAATGCAAATATTACCGCCGCCAGTTCTAAGTCATGGGTTGGGTAATTTCTCTCATGTGGTTTCAATTGCCTAGATGCATAAGCTATGACATGACCATGCTGCATTAATACACATCCTAGGCCTTTTCCGGATGCATCACTATATATAACCATCCCTCCTGTTCCCGAGGGAGTTTTCAAGATTGGAGCTGAAATTAGTCTTTCCTTTAATTGCTCAAATGCTGCAGTACATTCTTCTGACCATAGGTACCTTTCTCCCTTTCTGCTGAGCTTTGTTAATGAGGCTGCGATTTTGGAGAAGTCTTGTACAAATCTTCTGTAATATCCGGCTAATCCAATAAAGCTTTTAATTTCTGTTACTGTCCTTGGGATTGGCCAATCTTTAACTGCCTGGATCTTGTTAGGGTCAACTGAAATTCCTTCTTCTGAAACTACGTGACCCAAGAAAGCTATACGGTCTAACCAGAACTCACACTTGCTTTCCTTTGCATAAAGTTGTTCCTGCCGTAGAGTCTGTAGCACTATTCTCAAGTGTTCTGCATGCTCTCTGTCGTTCTTAGAATATATCAAGATATCATCGATGAACACCACGACAAACTGGTCCAAATATGACGAGAAAACTCGGTTCATTAAATCCATAAAGACAGCTGGGGCATTGGTTACTCCGAAGGGCATGACTAGAAATTCGTAATGACCATAGCGAGTTCGGAATGCTGTCTTCGGAATATCTTCTTTCTTCACTTTCAGTTGGTGATAACCTGATTGTAAATCCAATTTTGAAAACACTCTGGCCCCATGAAGTTGATCAAAAAGGTCATCAATTCTCGTAAAGGATACTTATTCTTGATGGTAACCTGTTTAATTCTCTGTAGTCTATACACAACCGCTTACCACCATCTTTCTTGTTGGCCAATAGCACTGGAGCTCCCCATGGTGAAGTACTTGGTCTAATCAATCCCTTGTCAGAATATTCCTGTAACTGCTTCTTTAGAACTTCTAACTCAGTAGGCGCCATTCTGTATGGAGCTTTAGATATTGGGACTGTGCCCGGAATGATATCAATAGAGAACTCAATTACCCTATCGGGTAGAAGTCCTGAGATCTCCTTAAATACTTCTGGAAACTCATTCCAAACTGGTACTCCCTTTTTCTGGATCTCAGCAGCAGTCATCTGTGTTTTACCCTTTGCAGGCTTATGCTCTCCTTCAAATTGGAACTCAGGCTGAAGCGGTATTCTGAAAATGACTTTCTTGTTTCGACAATCAATGACCGCATGATATTTGCTGAGCCAAGTCATGCCTAAGATTACGTCGTACCCTTGGGTATCTAGTACGAGCATATCCCCTGCTAATGTCCTGTCACACAGTTCCACCGGACAATCTACACAAATTTTGTTAGAGATGACTACCCCATTACCGGTACTAATCTCCCACTGGTGGTCTAAAGATTCAACAGGTATAGAGTTCAAAGCAATGAAACTATCTGATATGTAACAATGAGAAGCGCCAGAATCAAAGAGGGCTAAGACAGGTTTAGAGTGCACCATAATCTTACCTGTTACCACTTCTCCAGAAGTTTGGGCCTCTTCCGCCGTCAAGTTGTAGGCTCGTCCTCTTCCACGACCCGCTGTTGTTCTTCCTCCTCTTGGAGCTGGGCGAAAAGCCCGTTGTTGTGGAGGGAGAGGGGCCCTTCCGACTATCAGCCCTGGGTTCCTCTGACCAATAGGTGCAGGAAGTGCCGGTGGAGGTCAGTTCACCATCCCAGTTCTCTTATGGGGACAGCCTTCTATTGTGTGATCACCAGACCCACATATCAGGCATAATCCATTGGCCCTGCGGCACTCCTGACGTGTGTGGCCTGTCCTCTGGCAATAATCACATATAGGAAGTGGTCGAGTTATCTGAAGAGGGGCTGATCGAAATGGTCTTCTAACCATTGGGGCTTTTGCAGCCCTGAATGGACCTCCTCTGCCCAGTTGCTGAAATGGCCTCTTCATGGCTTGACTCTCTTTCTGATCAAGGTTCTTTTTCTCCAATCCTCGCTCCACCTCTCGAGCTACAGTGAGGACCTGGGAATATGTTTTCAGCTGTTGGGGGATCAAAAGGACTTGAATATCCATTTGTAAGCCCTGCTGAAATCTGCTTGCCCGTTTCTCCTCGTCAGCTATCATATATGGAGCAAAACGGCTCAGCCTTAAGAACTCAGCAGCATATTCATCGACAGATCGGTTCCATTGTTGAAGACGGATGAATTGTTCTTCCATCTCCTTCTGAGCAGTGGTAGGGAAGAATCTATCATAAAAGCTTTTAGAGAACTGGTCCCAAGTGATGGGTTTATCCAGTCTTGCTTCTTCAGCTAGCCACCAGTTTCTAGCCACATCCTTTAGCTGTATCTTGGCGACTTCCACCTTATCTTCCTCTGGGACCCGCGCTGCCTTCAAGAGATCGGTTGTGTCGATTAGCCATTGCTCGGCATCTAGCGGTCTCTCTCCCCCTGTAAATATTGCCGGCTGCAACCGCCTGAAGTCTGACACGTTGCCCGGCCTCCGTTCCTGAGGAGCTGCTATCAATCCTTGCCGAATGAGTTCGGTCTGCCTTTGTTGATTCTCCACCATATTCTGGATAACCCTAAGAATATCAGCATTTCCCCCTGTGGGTCCATCCTGTGGCTGCCCGGAGTTGTTACGTCCTGACCTTCTATCCATATCTATGTTGGTAAAAGATGTCTGAAAAGAGGGGTGAAAGCAAGAGATAGATGGATTTTAGAAATCAGGGGAAGGAATATCAAGAAGGAATGGATAACTTTGTAGTTGGAATGTTTAACCGAAACTCATGCATCCCAACTGCAAATTAAGATCCCATTTAATTTGCAATTTGGTTGTACTGTAGGTGTGAGAGCCTAGGCTCTGATACCAACTTGTAACGCCCCGATCCGGAGGGTACGGAGACGTTACTGCGACGTACATACGCAGGTCGGAAGTACCCTCACGTATATACGCTAAGCAACAATACATGCAAGTAAAAGAGTACGGAAGCACGTGGCAATATACATTCCAACATAAAGATTACAAAGTCATCACAGAGCGTGATATACTGATACATGAACATTATATCACAGCCAGATACAAAAGTAAAATTACAATTTGTACAACAAAAGGTGCTCACGGGCTGAGAAGAAGATCCCCGAGCTAGCAGAAGGATTCAGGAACGGAAGGAGCCAGGGCAAATCAGCTTGCTCCGAGAAATAGGCTTGATCTTCAGTGGAGGGCTCCACTTCAGTCCACGCTTCAGAACCTGAACATGCGAGTTCAGGGGAGTCAGAACTCCCTAACAAATATGCAGGTGAAAGCCAAATGTCATGAAGAGATAAGTATATGCATGTGTTGATATAATCAAACAGTATTAAACATCAAAAACTGTGTTGAGTTTACGTGTACAGGAAACACGAAATGGAGGCCTAAAATGAAAGTAATAAGGCTAGAATAAATCGATTCTGCCATTTTGTTATATTTATACTTATTACTCAATCTACCCATATGTCTAGGTATGTGTAATAGCGTCCCAGCACACATACATCCACATAGGAGTAAATCGAGGCTGTTATTGGAAACCAACGGGGGTATCAACGAACAATGTTTACAGTGGGTCCCGTGCTTGCCCGGGACCACGGTCCATGACGTTCCGTTACTGGTGCTCGGAACCAGCCGCAAGGCGTACATGAGGGTCTTATGAAATGCCCTTATCAAGATGGTACCAGGAATGAGGGAGCCAGCACTCCCCTCGGTCGCCTGGAGGCCCACAGGTCAGACCGGAAATTTAGTTGCACAACATACCTAGTGCCACTGTAAACATGAACATATATTGATAGCCGCATGTTTCCCCCGACCCGATGTAAGTTGTCTCATTTTATGAGTTCTTTAGATAATCATCCGATTTCGGGAATGAGCAGGAGCAAGTCAGGAATATTATGAAGACAGGAGTATCAGGAGTACGATGTGTACTATCACGTAATTCAAGTTTGTAAAACATGATGTCCGGTTATCATTCCCGTTATCGTAATAATTGTAAAAGTCAAGTGTATCATGCCTGGTGTCAAGAGATAGCATGACAAGGGGTGATATTCGTCGAATGACAAGTCTTGTAATAACAATATATATAATACAAGTCCCGAGGATAAGGTCCATATTCAAGGAAATGATTAACCACAGCAGGCAGCCAAACTTAGTCGACTAGGGAGAACAAGTTGTCGACTTATGAAGGGTTAGTCGACTATAGAGGAAGGCCAAGTCGACTAATAAGGCCGCGTCTCATAGAGCCGCGTCTTCAGGAAAAAGTTAGTCGACTAGGGGAAAAAGATAGTCGACTAATAAGGCTGCGTTTGGTAGGATCGCGTCTTCAGAAAAAAGTTAGTCAACTAGGGAAAAATGGGTAGTCGACTAATAAGACTGCGTCTCAGAGAGCCGCGTCTTCAGGAAAAAGTTAGTCGACTAGGGGAAAAAGATAGTCTACTAATAAGGCTGCGTTTTCAGAAAAAGGGCGCGTTTCAAATAAGCTAGTCGACTTGAGGTAAGGGAGTAGTCGACTAATAAAGGGTTCAAGTCGACTATTGACTGGGTCAAGTCGACTAACAGAATGCAAAAGAGAGCAGAACCTGACTTTTGAGGGTTGCGTTTATTGATAAAATTACAAGTATGAAAACAGTTATCCATGTCTTGGCGAGTAGAGTTACTCGCCTAAAAATGTTCCTTTGATGCGTCTGACGCTCCGGGAGAAGAATACCAAGTGAGGATGAGTTCTTTGTCAAAGTTGTCGTCAATTATCACCAAAACGATTACCAGAATAATCGCGAACGATTACCGGAATAATCTACGGCGATATTGCCGACGAAGAAAAGCTCGGCCCCAATCCAAAAGGAGGGTACCGGCCCTAGAGTCTCGCCGATGATGAAGAGCACGGCCCCCAATCCAAAGGAGGTGACCGACCTTAAAAGAGAAGGAGAGAGGTTGATGGTGCAAGTATAGTTCAATTTGACAAAATGGGATTTTGCAAACGATGTCTCGGGGAACGAATCTATAGTTCGTCGGAAAGAGGATGACGAGGAGGAGAAGATGGTATGCTTAGTGGTGGCTACGGTGGTGCAGGTGGTGGTGGAGATGGTGGTGAAGTTGATGGAGAGGATGGGTTCTTTGATGTTTCTTGGTGAAAAGAGGTTGAAGAGGGTGGTGTTTTGGTTGTTGTTGTTGTTGGAATGGAGGAGTAGATGGAGGGGAGAATGGTGGAGGAGTTGGTGGAGTTTGGTGTTGGAGGTGAAAAGTGGCCGGCCAAGAGGGAGCTTGGGCTGTTTTGAGTTGCTGGAAACAGAGAAGAAGAAGGAAAGAGAGAAGGAAAGAAATAAAAGGAGGGGGTGGTTATATATAAGAGAGAGAAATTATATAATATTCTATTGAATGAAACAAGCCTTCATTCAAAGTTGCTTCTCCTCATAAAGGCTGCGTCTCATTGCAAACCTGCGTCTAGCAATTGCTGGACGCAGTAGAAAACTTGCGTCCAGGGAAAACAAAAGTTGCTTTTACAGGAAAAAGACAAAACGGCATGGTGATTTGGACCTGAGTTGATTTAGCCCATAAGCATTAAATGCAGTAAGGAGAGGATCACTGCATTTAATGATGAATCCAGTTGGTGAAACTCGCGTTTGAGAAAGGAGAGAGAAAATGGGAAAAAGTGAAATATCTGGATAAATTCCCGGTATCTGGGAAAAACACCGGAAATTCCAGAAAAGTCCAAAAATTGAAGTATCTCAAAAAGTCTCCCAAAAATTCTCAAAAATAATAAATATTATTTTAAGATTTTTTGTGAAATCGGTTTTTAGAAATTCAATTCCATCTTCAAAATAAAAATCCTGGAATCCACTGTGAACGGTGTCTACACCGGATAGGCTGGATTTTTGATAAAATCTAAAAATTCTCAAAAAAATCATTTAGATAGAAATCATGATTTTAAGGAATACTGTGAAAGCCGTTTCTAGATTCTCAACTCCGTTTGTAAATTAAAAATCCGAGAGTCGGTCAGCGACACTGGTCGACACCGGTTTTGAAGATTGACAATTAAATTCTGAAAAATTCCAGAAAATCATGAAAAATCTAGAATATTAAAAAATAATATTTGAAACTGAAATCGGTCAAATCTGAATACTGAAAAGGTCAAATCATGCAGTACTGCTATATGAGTAAGAATTTAAATAACAGAAAATAAAATAAAATAATAAAATAAAAATAAAAAAATACGCTCCAAAAATCAGGATACATAACTGTGTACGTATACTGAGGATGGGGTGTTACAATAGCCGATATAAAACTACTTCGTTATTGCATACGATATAAATATCATGTGTACATGTGTATGAAAATTTTGTCATGTGTGCTATGTTGTTTTCCGGAGGAAGGGGTCGGCGTGAGCCGGTAGGAGGGGGAGACTGAGGTTTATTATTATACGTATATAATTATAAGGAGAAAGGGGCCGACGAGAGCCTGTAGGAGGGGGAAGACGGTGGTCAATTATCGTTGTGTGTGTGTGTGTCTATATATATAATTATAAGGAGAAAGGGGCCGGGCAAAGACGGAGAATTGAATCTCATTTTCATGAACTCTGTATGTACAAGCCAAATAACAAATATTATCATATATTGTCTACTTATGATGTTGTGTAACAAGGGATTTGTAAGTGTGATAAATATCTAAATTAATAAAGTGATCATCCTTTCGATGCGATGGCCTATGCATTCACGTAGGAATATACACATATTAAACACATACATAAGCTTGAATTTGTAGCTGTATGAGTAAAGTGAGTTAAGAGTTAATAAAATGAGAAATTCATGGTAGTTGAAACATCTAAATAATAATTATGAAGTCTATGAGAATAGATAGGAGAGGTTTGCATTATAAGGTGAAAATTTATAGTAATTCATGTCAAAGCTATGTAGATCACTTCTAAAGGTTATGGATAAAATGGAACTTAGAACTTATCAAATTTTAGTATGGCTTACTCACTATGGCTTACTCACTGAATTGTCGAGCTCACTCTGTTTCTTTTTAAATATTTCAGGTTTGGACAAAGCTAAGAGTGTTTTAACTCGGAGGAACTAAGTGATGGGTTGAACGTCATACTTTCCATGAATTGCTTGTAATAGTCATATTTACATGTTTGTCTTGCTTTTGGGAACTCTCATAACTTGTGTATGCACGTATGACATTCGTCATATGTAACTTGTATCATGTGGTATTTTCGAGACGATGGACATTTTGTATATGTAATATTTGGACGAGACTATTGATTTCACTAAGTAATGATGGGGATAGAACTGATTTAATTGATGTTATGAATTACTTGATTACATTGGTGGAAGTAAATAATGTGAAATTAAATGATGAGTTTATGCGATTTTGGTTGTATGCATATACATGAAGATAAGTAGGCCGTGTGCGCTGAAATTATTATTGGGTATAAGTAGGCCGTTGTGAATCGAAAATTTATGCATTTTATTATGGTAGAGTCAAAATATTAAGGAGGTGGTGTTGAATTTTCAATAAAATAAGAAGATTATGGTTAAATTGAGAGTTGTTAGACTAATCATACATTTAGAAATTGAAACTGTTACATATGAAGGAACAGATAAAGAAACAACAAAGCCAGCCAGTCAGATCACGATCGAAAGCAAGCAGTTATAACTGTGATAATGCCTCTTGAGAGCAAGAGGCGTTGAAACAACACAATGATCAACTCCAAGCACAGGTCACTGCCCTCCAAAAAAATCCAGGTCCAGATGCATCCGGAGGATGAACGTGAGACCAGGGAGACTCGAGTTGACGGCGCACCACGAACCTGAGGCGGTCAAGATTGATTTCTCCCCTGAATGAAGACCGCTCTGATAATGAGGCTAATAGGTCTCATTTCCGAATGGGAGTTCAGCATGGCCAGACTCGAAGGAGGATCGAGGAGTTTTTCGACATACAAACACTCAACGAGCTGGTCCAAAGGCTGGCGAATCCAGGAGGCGAGATTACAACTCCGTAACGGACCAAAAAAGGCAGCTGTCAAAGTATCCGACTCTCTTCTCTCCACAAAGATCCTAGAGTGCGAGTTCTCGAAGAAGTTCACAACTCCAATCTTTGACTACGACTCCAAAGCCAGCGACCCAGTCCAACACATCAGGCATTTCTGAGACAAGATTATGGTCACTCCTGCAACGATCCGCTCATGTGCCTAACCTTTCTGTTTAGTCTGAAAGTTGTGACCTCGGATTGGTTTTAATTTCTGCTGCAGCATTCGCTCCACAACTTCGGAAAGATAATCGAGACGTTCCTTACCCAATACGCCTCATGCTAAGAAGACAAGAAGAATAACCACCACCTCCTCATCGTCAAAATGAGACACGATGACAGTCTCAAGTCATACATCGGCGCTTTCAGAACCAACTCGCTAAGGTGCCCAACTGCAATGAAGATGTTTCTGTACTCGCATTCATCAGCGGGTTACAGGTTTCTCGCCCTCCATATAAGCATCTATTAAAGCATGGTGTCACTCGGATAAGTATGGTCATATCCCGAACTAGACTTACATCCAGTTAGAGGGGGCAACGACCAACCAGTCTCTCAAATGCGGCAGTAACGGTGAGAAGTCGAAGTCATAACACGATACTCTGACCAATGCCCATCACCTGAATCGGGGGCAACCTTCCTAGAAAAGACAGGCGTCCCAATCCTCTTACTGAATTCATGCGAGGGAAGAGCATTTCACTCTGCTGAGGCTTCCCATCAATGAAGTCTTCGACACCATTAAGGATCAGCCGTGGGGTTAAACACCCGAAACTGATCCAATATGACCCTACATTACCCAGAGTGAAAGAATAATGTTTCTACCACGACAGTAAGGGATACCACACCGTCCACTGCAGAGCTTTCAGAAGTACTAGAATAACTTGTCTGTCAAGACTTCCTCAAAGAGTACGCCCTTACCCTCGAGGCAGCTTCCAATCCAGAATAGGTCTTACCCCCACTCAAAGATGACTGCGAACCCACTTTGCTAATGGGTCTCACCCCCACTCAGAGTCTGCAAAGTATGTCACTCCGCTGATGGGTCTTACCCCTTCATATGAAGACGATTGCGGACCCACTCTGCTGATGGGTCTCGTCCCCTACTTAGAGTCCGGCAGAGTCTGCCACTTCTCTATTGGATCTTACCCCCACTCGAGATGATTATGGACCCACTCCGTTGATGGGTTTCACCCCACTCAAAGTCATGCAAAGTCTATCGCTCTGCTGATGGGTCTTACCCCCACTCGGAGATGACTACGGACCCACTCTGCTAATGGGTCTCACCTCTACTCAGAGTCTTGCAGAGTCCGTTACTCCATTGACGAGTCTTACCCCATTAGAAGACGATTGCGGACCCACTTTGCTGATGGGTCTCACCCCACTCAGAGTCTTGTTGTAATGGTCCTAGTTTTTAGTCACCAAATTATCTTATTCCAATCCAAATTCTTCAGTATTCGTCTCCAAACTTATCAAAAAATTAGGCAGTGTGTAACAGTCTCAGTTTCTAATATACTCAATTAACATAATATCTCGTTATTAAACATCAGATTATCCTGATCACATTTAAAAAATTTGAAAATTTCTACAGCATCTCCTCTGTATATACTGCTTTGTCCTGATATACAAAGATATCTACATATGTAGTTTCGTCCAACATTTGCCTACTTATCATCAAATAAAAATTTTGTCACCAGAATCCAACCATAATTATAGTATCATCTCACAAAACATCAGATACATGCAACCTTAATTCACAATTTCGGCTTGACATTGGCTATTTATATGGATACACGGTAAACATATGCTCGAGAGTACCCCTCTCGGCATTCACGATATAATGTAGAACTATTTATAACTCCATCTTTTCAAAATCATCGCAATCTAACTCATCTTACAGTCCATCTCATAAATCTTGCACGTGCTATAAGTTCACATATCGAACAGGGTTATGATATATATATATATATATATATATATATATATATATATATATATATATATATATATATATATATATATATATATATATATATATATATATGAGAAAAATGTATATCAGTCGCCGGCTGAGAGACTCTCTCAGTCTGCGGTGACGTGGCTCAATATTTGTCACCGCACTAACTTGCGGCCCGCGTATAGGAAGAAGTTAAATTACTAAATACCCCTTGTTAAAAGCTACTCGTTCCGTAACTTCCGTTATTGTTTATTATTATTTCCCCACAACGCAATTTTTTGACGGCTCGTTGTCAGATTTAGATTATTATTTATTATTATTTTTCCACCTTTTTTTTGCCGCTCTTTATATGATTTAGGTTATTGTTTATTATTATTTTTCTCCCTATTTCTTTACCTCTCTTTGTCAGATTTAGGATCTCCTTTTTAGCCTGCGATAAACTTTTTTCTGAAAATATCATTTTTTTCAGAGCAATTTTTTATCCTTTTTATTTAATGTCGACGTCTGAGCAGTCTACTTCCCTTGCCAATTCTGTTTGCAGTCGTAAGCGATCTCTATCTGCCGATCTAAATATGGAGGATATATCATCTGGTTCAACTTTCTCTCAGAATATTGAAAATATTGAAGGGTTGACATCTTTGCATGCCGATCAACAGGTTTTAATTGTGTCCGCAATTTCTTAAATATAGAATCTTTCTCTTTAGCGTATATGGTACTGCGACCTATAATCACTTGTTCTAAAGTTTTAGAAATGCGACCACGGTCGCAATTTTAGTTGAAAATAAAATTTGGCTGTGAAAGCTTTTTTTTGTGACTGCGACCTAAGTCGCATTCCTTGTTGTTATAATTCGTAGACGGTTTCTATGTGATTTATATCCATTTGATATATTCATTAGATTGTTGCACAGTTATTATTCAGTTTTAGAAATTAAAGTTCAGAATTGTGATATTTAAAAATATTTATATCTATGTAGTTGTCAATTTATTTTTGTAGAACCTGAATGCACATGGAGAAATAATCACTTGTTCGAACTATAATTTGTTTTACAAAATAGAATAATCACATGTTTTAATCTTTTAGAACAGCGACCACGGTTGCAATTTGATTTGTGTGACTGCGACCCAAGTCGCATTCCTTGTTGTTATAATTCTTACACGTTTCTATGTGAATTATATCCATTTTATATATTCATTAGATTGTTGCACAGTTATTATTCAGTTTTTTTAAAAAATATGCTCATACGGATAACTGCGACTACGGTCGCAGTCTTTTAGTAAGAAGTTATATAGATTTCATTACATCTGCGACCTTGGTCGCAGTTTTAGAAAATAGTTCAGACGTGTGATATCTAAAAATATTTATTTTTATGTAGTTCGTCAAATTGTTTTTTTTGTAGGATTTGAATGCACATGGAGAAATGTCTGGAAGCTCAAATAATTTTTTAGGGAAACAGTTTCTCAAGGATGTGGAAGCATACAATTTCTACAATTCTTATGCATGGAACAGAGGTTTTGGGGTGAGAAGAAAAGGAATAGATAAGTCACAGAAGCCTCCTTATGAAGTTATTTGCAGAAAATTTTGCTGCAACAAGGAAGGTGTGAAGAAGTTGTGTGACAAAAGACAAGAGGGGCTTACAGTGCATCGTCGAATTGACACTAGAGTAGCTTGTCCTGCTGAGATGCATGTTCGTCTTCGTTTTTTTTGACAGAAGATATTGGGTTGTCACAAAATTTATTGATTCTCATTCACATGAATTGTCAAGCCCGGATAAGGTACATCACCATTACTCTCACCAGACTCATCGTTCAAAGATTAGAAGAAGCATTATGAGCAATTTGGTTGATGTGGGAATGCGCCCTTCAAATATTTCCCGTGTTGTGAATGCAATGAGCCAGGGAGAAGGTTGTGAAGAAGTGAGCCCGCAACAAGTTATTGATTTTACTCGTTAACGTAGAAATAACATTGGCCATGAGTTTATTACTATCATCAAATACTTCCAAGAGAAAGCCGAGACCGATCCAGAATTTTTCTTTGCAAGTGAAGTCGATAATGCGGGCACACTTAGAAGCATTTTTTGGGCTGAAGGAAGAGCTATTTCATCGTATTTGAGGGTCTGTGATGTGATCGTTTTTGACACAACATACAGGACTAATCACTTGAGCTTGCCATTTGCTCCATTCACTGGAGTAAATCATCATCGACAGTCAATTTTGTTCGGCTGTACATTGCTTGCTGATGAGCAGAGGGATACGTTTGTGTGGCTATTCTAAAAATGGCTCAAGTGCATGCATGGAGTTGCACCGAAGTTGATTATTACTGATCAGGATGCCCAGATTGGTGACGCCATCAAGATTGTTTTTCCAACTACTCGGCACCGGTACTATTTCTGGCATGTACGGAAACATATTGCCGAGCAACAAATTTCGATGACAAACAAGTATGGAGAAGATATGGTCTCTGATTTCCATGATTGGTACACCTCCCGTGATATAAGCACATGCGAGGAGCAATGGTGTCTGATGAATGAAAAATATCATTTAGAAGAAGAAGACAGTTGGTTGTTGAAGATGCATAGACTGCGCGGACACTGGGTTAATGCATATCTCAAGGATGTTTTCTGTGCTGGAATGACAACCACCCAAAGGTCTGAGAGTATTAATTCCTTCTTTGATGGTTTTGTTAATGCAAACACGAAACTAGTGGAATTTGTTCACCAATATGATAAAGCTGTTACTGCCCGTCGTACTTCTGAATCTCAACAAGATTTTCGGGGTTTGAATTCTGTGCCCAACTGTACATCGAATCCATATGAGATACATGTTTCGAAGTTGTATACACCGAAGATTTTTCAGTTGTTCCAAAAGGGATGGGCAGTTGTAACGACACTGTTTTCAGAAGAGTTGGAACACGACGGACCTGGATCAAAATATCTGGTTGGTGATTTTTCAGAATCAAATGACAGCTGGGAAAAGGTCAGTTATGAGAAGCTTGAGGAACTTCATGTTTCTTGTAGTTGCTCGTTATTTGAAACAGAGGGTATCCTTTGTAGACATATTCTGTGTATTTTGTGGCGCAATCACGTTACACATATACCGGAATCATATATACTTCAGAGATGGAGGTTGGATGCTCGTTGCAATTGAAAATGGCATCAGGCCTTTTCCCAGTCAAGGCACTTCACGGACGGCTAGATTGTGGACAATTCGTTCAAAATTTAATGCAATTCTTGAGATGGTCACCGATTCTGATATCCATCTTTCAAAGTTGGACGCAGTTTTGGAAAGATTTGCCGAAGAAACCACTAGTGAATACAGAGCAATGTCAGGAAATTATCAGTCATCACAGCCTAAAACTACAGTTGGTTCCAGTGGATCCGTCGTCGTTCTGCGAGATGGTGAAGAATTGAATATACGTGATCCAGTTGGTCCTGTACCAACCAAGGGGAGGCCTAGAGCTGCATCCAGGCTTAAGTCTGGTTTTGAAGATTCTCTATATCAGAAGGAAGTAAAGCATCGAAGATGTGGTAACTGTCAAGAGCTGGGCCATTACAGGACTGATTGTCCATTACTTGTATTAAATTAAACCTGTTATACACTTTTTTCCTAATGATTTATGTTTAAAATTCTTACTTTTCCTTTTTAATGGCAGAAGAAGTAGGTTTGGGTTGCGTCCATCTAGAAGGAATAAAGTCTTCATTTTTTACTGTTGCAATCATGAACAGCGACCAGGGTCGCACAGTGTAGAGAGATTCATATCGCATGCTGCCACTGGCGTGTCATTATAAGCAGATTTTAATCTCATTTTTTTGATTTCTAATGTACTATTTTTGTAAGTAGTTGTACTTTAAAGTTTTACTTTTACAAACTTGTCCTATATAGTTTAATTTTTATTTAATTTAACGTAGACAGCGACTTTGATCTCAAAGATAAGCAGTGCACGTAGATAATTGCGACCGTGGTCGCAGTGTTTCTATGCCAGGGAAATTGATTTGTTGCTTTTAAAATTGCTCCAGTCTCTTGGTATATTATTATAACATCTGAATATAGTTGAAATATGGAGGCACAAATATAATTTCGATAATTTTGCGTTATGTTCTTTTTTTTCCCACTTAACATAAAGTAACACTGCGACCATGGTCGCATCGATATTTGCACATTTGAATATTGACTTTCTCGTTATCTACAACAGTTCCATCACTGCGACCAGAGTCGCAGTTGCCTGACGGTATTTTTTTCTATTTTCGACAACAGTCGCAGAGTTTCCTTTTTCATTTAATTTTAACTACCATCTCGACATTTTCGCCCTATTTTGTGCTTTAGTTCCACTGAAGATAAATTAACACTGCGACCATGATCGCATGTTCATTTTGCCCATTTGAACATTCTGTCCGGATGTCTACACTAGTTTCATGACTGCGACCAGAGTCGCAGTTGTCTGTCGATATATATATATTTTTAATTGTAACATCCATTTCGACCTACAACATGAATAAAATTTGTTTATGATGTACAGCATTTCAAACAAGACTAAGTATAAAAACTATAATTCACACAATTAACTTTAAAAAATAGGGTTATATATTTATAAAAAACAGAATACAAATTTTAAAGTTCTAATCTACTCCTTCTCGTCATCACCATCATAATCAGATTCGTCCTCAAGATTATGACCGTGTTCATCTTGCGTATCGCTTTCCGTCTCTTCCACCTCTGTACCAACAATGTCCTCTTCGCTTTCTTCCTCTTCAAGGAAGTATTTTGGTTCATCAATGAACTCTCAGAACGGGTCGTCTGTATCAAGCTCATCCTCTGACCCGTAGCGAGGGATCGCTTCAGAACTATACATCCAATTATCATTAGATGATTGGCTTCTTTTCGGTAGTGGAGAAGACATTTTTGAAACTGTTTCCGAATATTGAAAGTAGCGAGTTTGAGCAAAACCTATTTAGTATGTTTATAATCCTGTACTGATGACCCTTTATATATTTGTAATCCCGGAATTCCAAAAGGTTTAAACTCTCAAACCACGTGAACATGTCCCAAATTTATTTTCTACCTTTTCCCAAAAATTGTATACTTACCAGGTGACTGTTCAGTTATCGAAAACAGTTAAAAAGTTAATACAGTCTTACATCAAATTACTTTGTACTTTGAACACGTGAAGATTTTAATTGTTCTAATATCTTATGGTAAAAAAATGCAGGGAGGATTATGTTTACGATAAGATAAATTAATGAAGTTAATTAAATTAAATCATATATAAAGGCCTATGTGTTCAAAAACTTTGATCTCTACGATTATGGAAGTGCGACCACAGTCGCATTGGGAACTGATAAATGATTAAGTAACTGCGACCATGATCGCTGTCTCGATTACAATATCGCAACACAAGGAAACGCTATAACTAAAACAGGTCATTAATGCGACTTTTGTCGCAATACAACTTCTGAGCGCATGTTTGTTTCTAATATCAATACTAATTAGTAAAATGTACGGTGTAACAGATGTAGATTGGAAATAATCAATGTATTTTATAATAAATAAATGTATAAAAATGTTCATAAATTAAATCAATAAAACAAAAAAAATCAATGAATTGCAATTTTTTTTACATTTATAAATAAAAATTGAGGTATATCAATGAATTGTCAACTGTCATTCTTCAAATACCATTCTTCTTATAATTTCTGTTTCTTCATCCCAACTATTCTCTCTATCTGCAAGTATCATGTATGCAAGCTCACTTCTTAGTCTCTGTACATCGGCAGCCGTTACAGTATCAACAGCTGGTGGACTACCAAATGCTATACTTTTCATGTACTTGCATACATATACAGCTTAATCAACACTGAAAATTACACACAGTAATCATTAAATGAAATTAGATTTTTGTACTATAAAAAAGTAGAAAATATGATAGGTAAGGAGTTGTCAGAAAATTATATACTTGTTTGCTTGTTGGGGCAACTTGTGTATTTTATATTTGTTTTTCTCATTAATTTATTGAAATCAATCACAAAAATCTGTAATAATCTTTCTTTCTGCAATGTCAATAGAAAAAAATCAGTATTAATCAAATTAAATGAAAGTTTTCAGTAATCGAAATATTAAATTTCAACTCACCAATATTCTTGTATCTCTTTGATAAAGCTTTAATGTACTACTTGTTTTTTCAGCTGGGACCAAAGAGTTGTAAAAAATCCACTCTTCTGTATGGCAATCAAATGCCAACAAGGTCCAGTGAAATCCGGGATCGTTGGCACTGTGTTTGTGATTGATCGAGAAGATCATGTACTGCACATCACCTGTCCAGTTTTTCAACAACTGCTGCTTAATGAAATGATCTTCCAGATCTTTACTTTTAGATACAACACCGTGCTGCGAACAACAAAAAAATAAAATTCAAAATGAATTCAAAGTATAAAAAAATTATGAAAATTAGAAGTCAATACGTCAAGACAACAGACTGCGATCATGGTCGCAGTGTTTTTTAATTAAACCACTTTTATAATAATAAATGTAGCGACCAAGATCGCAGTGTTGTTATTGATAAAGACCGCCAGGAATTGCTATCTAGGTCACATACTTTCATTACTAAAATTATATTCGTGGTGATTAATTTTATCATTAACTGCGACCAAGATCGCAGTACATTATGTAGCTACTCCTTTTATATTAACATGGATAGCGACCAAGGTCGCAGTGTTGTTGTTGATTAAGACCGCCGCCAGGAATTGCTATCTAGGTCGCATACTTTCATTACTAAAATTATATTCGTGGTGATTAATTTTATCATTAACTGCGACCAAGATCGCAGTACATTATGTAGCTACTCCTTTTATATTAACATGGATAGCGACTAAGGTCGCAGTGTTGTTGTTGATTAAGACTGCCGCCAGCAACTGCGACCAAAGTCATAACCTTCATTTTAAATTGATATTCGGGTGAATTATTTTTAATTAAAAATAATGACCTTGGTCGCAGTACATTCGTTATGCATAAACAGCAATAAAGACTATTAGTAGAATATTTAACGTTCAAAGATTTAATTCACCAAATTAATTAGGAAATTGATATTAAATTTAACCGTAAAGGAGAAAATAGATGTTTACCCAAGCTTCACTCCGAAAGAATATACTTTTTAATCCTCCTCTTTTCTCTAGATGCTGCATGTAGAAATGAATTATATTCGCATCCAACTCTCTACTGAACATCAGGTCCTCAATGTCATTTTTCGCAACAATGATTTCGTTGTCGGTATCCTGATATGCAGTAGAACTGCGAGATATTCAAAACAAAGTTAAT
This sequence comes from Agave tequilana, assembly GCA_038442645.1. Taxonomy (NCBI): domain Eukaryota; kingdom Viridiplantae; phylum Streptophyta; class Magnoliopsida; order Asparagales; family Asparagaceae; genus Agave; species Agave tequilana. The sequence goes on along the minus strand of JAVJIF010003403.1, from coordinate 152,553 downwards.
AATTATATTGTTCTTATATAAACATCTAAAAGTTTTTGATATGATTTATAATAAATTTAATTAACTTACTCAGAGAAGGCCTTGTCCAAGAAATTTTTTATAAGAGCTTGTTGATGGGGCTGCAGAATTCTGTATGCTGTGGTTTCAGTCAATTCCATCGTTTTTGGCTGAGTGTTGGAAATCTGTTTGTTGCCGAAACCAGTGGCAGAAGTCTGAGCCGCAGGCTGTGGAAGAGGATGTTCAGTAATTTTCTTCTTCTGTTTTGGATAAACGAAGTCGGAGTCATCGCGATCTCTTTCAGCGCGCTTGCGTTCTTTGACTCCCGTTTCTATCGTTCCTTTAGAGTAATCCAAAACTGTTCTTTTTAAGTATTGCTTCTGATCCGGAGTATGTTCTTGAATTTTTTTCTTCAGAAGCTCTATCTTTTTGGAGTTCTTGAATCTGTTGAGTTATATTCAAAGAAAAACTGGGGATATCTTCTCCAGAAATATTTACAATAAATTCAGAACCCATGATTTCATTCTCTTCCAATTTTGTTTTCTTCTTCTCTTCAGCCTGCTTCTCCATCTGCTCCATCATTATTTTCTACTTTTTCTCCTCTTCAACCTTCCTTTTTCTCTCCTCTTCTTTCATCCTCTCCTTCAACTCTTCCCCCTCTTTCTTCTTTTTCGCCTGCCTCTTCTTCTTCTCCTCTAACTTCCTCCTCTTCTCCATTTCCTGCTCCTCCTCTTCTTTCCTCCTCTTCTTCTTCTCCTTCTTCTCCACTTCACTCCTCCTCTTCTGCTGCTCGTCTTCTTCCCTCATTCTCCTCTCATTCTCCCCCTCTTCCCTCCTTCTCTTCTTCTTTTCCTTCTCCTCCTTTTCTCTCCTCCTCTCCTCCTTTTCCTTCTCTTCTTCTATCCTTCTCCTCTCATGCTCCTCCTCTTCAATCCTTCTCTTCTCTTTCTCCTTCTCCTCTGTAGCAGCGGCTGCTCTCAGCAGCTCTTCTTCTTCTTCTTTCACTTTTAATTTCCTCTGCTGCTTTTTTAATTTTTTCTTCTCTCTTCTTTCTCTTCTTTTTTTCTTTAATTCAACCTTGAGTCTGTTCTCAATCTCCATTTTTTCAATTTTTCTTTCAAGCTGAGAAACATATTCTCTCAAGTACTGATTTTGATTCCTCAACACTTCAATTTCTTCAGCTTGTTCATCCCGTGGTGGTGGCAAGTAACCTGTAAAAGTTAGTTCTTCCTCACTCGTTTCTTCTTGCTCAATTATTTTGGCCGCTTCTGGCTCTTTTTCCGCCGGGATGTTAGCTTGATTATATGTATTTCCTTCTTCTTCTTCCTCCTCCTCCTCTTCCCCTTCAACAGGAAGGCCAATCATATTTTTTTCATCATTAGAGATGTTGGCCATTCGACAAAAAATCTGGAAAAAAAATAAAAAATTAAGTTAAAACCAAAACAATGAAATAATTATACTGCGACTATGGTCGCAGTTTATTTATTAATTATTTAAGATAAGAATGTGACCATGGTCGCAGTTTGTTTGTCCGGCACATAAATTTAACTGCGAAGACTTGCAGCTCAATACTGCGACCATGGTCGCATTTAATGTATACGGTATTATCAGGAGAATGCGATCATGCTCGCACTTTGTTTGTCCGGCACATAAAATGAACTATGAAACGTGCAGCTCAATACTGCGACCATGGTCGCATTCTGTGACTATGGTCGCATTTTATTTGTACTGCACATAAAAAGAATTGCAACCGAGGCCCCATTTAAATGTATAAAATTTTAATCAACACTATATGATATTTAATATTTTAAAACTTACCATATTTGTGTCAAGCTCATTTAGATCAACTTCAAGTAGAGATCTGCTAATGTTCTGGAGGTCCCATCTTACTGCGCGTGTGGTTTTGTCCTCCATACAAGATCTGGGCTCAAAAATAAGAGCCCTCTCACATAGCCAATACTGCAAAATGAATAATTAAATTAGTTTACACAAATATTCACAAGATATCGGGATATTTCATACAATGGTGGCCAAATTTGATATTCGTACTTATAATAATTTGCACGGAGCATCCTTGCAGCTCGTACGTGGTGTGCTTGAAGATGTCCATTGACTCAATCAGGAATTGCCAAACAGTTTTAGCCTAGCATATTGTCCTCATCAGCTGCATATTGACAATCTGTTCCACAATATACCATGACACCGTGCATTTACTGCCAGAAAAGAATAGAGTGGCCGACATGTACAGGATGATTATTGTCGTAAAGTCTTGAGCTGTAAGTCTTTGTCTGTCTCTTATAATTTCATTTAAAGTCACTTGCTGCTCAAGCTGTTCATTCTTGGTCACATCTAATTCACTCCTCCTTCTTTTCTTGAGCAGAAGATCATCCAAAGCTTCTTCGATAGATACTTTCGTGATCTTCTTTATATTAGAAAAATAATGCTTTATAACCCCTCTGTCCTTCATTGTACAGGTCTTATTCATAACAAAATCCGACCCAATGATAGGTAGACCAAAAGTTAGGGCAACATCCTCCACTGTTAACTCAATTTGTTTGCCCCCAATTATAAAGGTCCTTGAATCCCTATCATACTGGTCTAAAATTTTCAGTAAGCAATGTTTAATTTTAGACCCTTTTTACCCCCAAATTCCTCATTGTAGAAGGTCATGAAGATTGGGTCAAATGGGGTATTCTTGATCGCATCTAAGAAATCGGCCTGAATGTACTTTTTGAATTTCTTTATGAACTCGCACATAGGTTTTAGGCTCGATCTTAGAGGACAAACCTTCAGCTGTTGTTTACCTATAAATGAAGAAAAATTAAAAACTTTAGACCAATGATTATTTTAAAATTATAAGGGAATAAAAAATAAATTATTTTTAAAACACTGCGACCAAGGTCGCATATGCCTAAAGTGCAAATATAAACAACTGCGACCCGGGTCGACACTGCGACCAAGGTCGCATAAGCCTACAGTGCAAATATAAACAACTGCGACCCAGGTCGACACTGCGACCAAGGTCGCATATGCCTAAAGTGCAAATATAAACAACTGCGACATGGGTCGACACTGTGACCAAGGTCGCATAAGCCTACAGTGCAAATATAAACAACTGCGACCGGGAATGAAAAACATATGACGTTAAATATACTGTGACCATGGTCGCATAACTCTACAACGCATATTGAAACAACTGCGACCCAGGTCGTCAAAAGTAGGGAATAAAAAACAAAAGATATTTCGTAAACTGCGACCATGGTCACATTCATCTACAACGCAAAGTCCAAAAAAAATTAAAATTTTAAAACTACGATCTAAGTCGCACAGATCTGGAACTATAATTTTAACAACTGCGACCCAAGTCGACATATAGTGTATGAAAAAAAAATTTGGTTAAAAAACTATTAGAAAGGTCGCATACATCTACATCATTTTTTTCAAACGACTGCGACCATGGTTAAAATAGAAGGAAATGAAAAATCTTTACAAAAAATCGAATTTTGTCGTTGTTTTAAAAAGTTTATAAATTTAAAAATTTATTCATGATCTCAAGTTTCACAATCTCTCTCTTATTTGCGACCATGGTCCCAAGTTTTCAAAAAAAAAAGAGACAGAAACGGAAATAAATCTGAAAAAAATTATAACTATTAAAATCCACAAACCCTAAAAAAATTTGCTTTTGTTTCACCATTACCTTTTTCGGCGGATGATTTCTTTGGCGCCATGTGTAGCAAATATATTTTTATAAAAACAGAACAAATTTGTGAAATAATAGAACTAATCTTTTCAGAATGATCAGGTGAAATTTAGATCTGTAAATTTTTTTGAAAGAAAATATTTTACATAAGGTAAAAAGTTGTAAGGGAGGGTATTTTCGTTAAATACAAAGTTGAGGTGACTGAGAGTAAATTAGGCGGGATTTTTCAGGTTTTTGTCCGCCAAAATTTATGAGAAGTTTGTGGCTATTATGTTGTCACGTCCCGCCGGCTGAGAAACTCTCTCAGCCGTCGGTTGAGGTACAGTAACCCCTATATATATATATAACAAGAAACTTTAAAAGCAATAAAATATAATTATATCTTCAACGCTCTCATTATAAGTAAAGTTCTCAACAAAATGCCTACAACTTGAGCTGAGTCTCTGCCTCGCCGTGACCTGAAAATATGAAACTGGGAGGGGGTGAGCCTAATAGCTCAGTAATTGAAGTCAGGAGGAAATCAAAGAATATTATACATATCAATAAGAAGTATGATTTTCTTCAAATAACAAAGGCTAGCATGCATGTACAAGAGAAATGAAAATCGACATCATATCATAAATAAACAATTAAAATAAATGCCTTTGTGGCCTTCGGAGTAGGTCTGACTCTTTTGTTATTGATTCTCTTTATCTTCTTTAGGTTTCTATTCCACATATCATAAGGTATATGGGTTCAGTAAAATATTATTTCAGCTATTTATAATTTATTATCAAGTTCTTCTTATGTATTCCTAATACATAACACATACTTATCTCATATATCATGCACGCGGGGTGCGCCAATCACAATCATACTTTCATAAATGTAGTTTATCCATCCAGATAATACACATTATAAATGTACTTGTATATCATATAATTATATCACACATCACAGCATTGACATATCGTACTTAGTGAAAAACATATTATGCATTATTCATACGCATATTCAAATCACAAATAAAGTGTGAAATTCTCCGTCTTCCCCCTCCTACTGGCTCCCGCCCGGCCCCTTCCTCCGTTATATGTGTGTGTGTGTGTGTGAACAATATTGTCTTCCCCTCCTACCGGCTTCCGTCAGGCCCCTTCCTCTGTTACACACACACATCATATTATAATAACACCGTCTTTTTCCTCCTACCGGCTCTCGCCCGACCCTTTCATCTATTATAAATATATATAGTATAGCAATAACATCATTTTCCCCTCCTTTCGGCTTTCACCCGGTCTCTTTCTCCAATATGTATAAATTTAATAGATAAGTATAGATATACAGACAGAGATAACAAAATCAATTCATCACAATACATAATATCGATCAATTGTTATTATTTGCTTCCAGTTTATTAATTTCATTCTCAAAGAAATGAATGTGATTCACTGTATATGTGGATGCATGTATAAAAATTACAAGTTAACGTTGTAGTTATCTACTCATCTCATTTATATAGGTCGAGTTCTTATTCACGTTATCAGTTTTCAGTCTTATTGGTCAGGTTACTTGTATATATATCCAATATATCACACACGATCAAATTTATACAATTCCCAATGTACACACATGCTCAAACATAAATGCCATCCATATCCATACCAATAATTTAACAATACATCGAACAATTGTTAGCATTCTCAACACTCAATATCTGGTTATACAATTAGGTCTTATACTCAATTAAGATCTCATTTTATACATTCTATATTTAGTTAATGAAGTTGATTAACCTACTAATCTGTGTTCCTAATCGTTGCATAACTGTTAACTATAGGTAGTCTAATAAATTATACTTGAGCTAAAATCCCTTTTCATTTTATTAAAATTGTAATTCACGGGCAAAGGGTATATTACTCACTAGTTTAAGTTAAATCATACGTTGTTAATCAATCATCAAGTTTCATATCAAATTCTAACTTGTCAAGAATTAATCTTTTCTTCGATCTCTGTAAGTTTGTTAAGTATTATTATAGCCAACTAGATCCTCGAGTTCATTATTTGTTTTATATGTGTGTCATTATCATGTCTTGATAGTCATCGGTAGTATTTAGTTACATCCATGATCAAGTACAATTCCACTCGTTACTCATACTTAATTAAGATAAGAATTATAGTTCACTCACCCAGCCTTTAAGGAAATTAGACTTGAAGTCATGAGCAATTATTATATTTGATATCATCACATAGGCTAAAGTGCTAAAAGAAAAGAATCAAATTTAATTAAATGGAGTTCACCAATCTGAATAATTGCAGCAGCTGATAGTTTGAAGGATTGAAAGTCTAATTATTTCAAAAAGACTAATTATGTTGAAATATCAATATTTGGAATACATGATTCTCATTATAAAGACAAAAGAGGTTTGATGCTCTTTACAGTCACACAAAGACCAAAGCTCCAATTTGATTCTTAATAAACTTGATAAAATTCATCAAAGTGAGCAAATAAGGATATCAAGTCCTTAATGGGCATACCAAGAGATGTATAAAATAACTCCCATATAGAAAGTGTTGGCCCAAGGTTACAATCACCCATGATTAGTGTATTTTGATGATTACAAAACATATTAGTTATTTGTACTAATAACATTTGTTGTTTAAGTGTGTTTCAGATTTCTATTCATTCTAGAAGTCTTCTCTCACAAATACAAGGATTTGGACTCAAGTCAACTCCAATTGGGCTCAAGGAACAAGTGTTGAAGATTATATGAAGAAGCCTATTGAAGATCTTGAAGTCCTTAGAAACATTGTAAGAAATAGAATGTTAAAGTTTGAGTATATGAAATTTGGCTCTAGGATTTGCACACACACTTGTTTCATATATTTCCTATGTTTTGAAAATGGTTATTTCTAAGTTTTATGCCTTAGTTTATATATACATGTACCAAAAGCTTTATATCTTGAAAATCTTGTATAAAACATGTGTATAAACTATTTTCTGCATAATACTTAGCTATATGTATTTTTAAAATATTTCTCAAAATTTTTCTAACTCAAAACCAGCCCAGTTTTCTGTTTCAGGCAACTCCGGCCGACCGGCCCGGTCGACCGGCGATGTGTCTGGACATGCACTGTTTGTGCATGTCGACGGAGAGCAAATTGCTCACAGGTTTTTTCGGTTGACCGGACCGGTCGACCGGAAGAAGGAAACTGTGTTTCCTCTTTTGGGACGGTCGACCGGACCGGTCGACCGAGAGCCAACGGCTCTTTGCAGCTGGCCTTGCGGTCGACCGGACCGGTCGACCGCCAAGCCTGCTGTAGCCTAACGGCTCTTTCCTCTTTGGGTTATTCTGAAAAACTGTTTTTGTTTTCAGCTTTAACAGATTTTTCGAGAGTTGTTGGGGAGCTTTTGCAGGTTAAATTAGGTGTAAAGAAATTGTTTTTAACCTATTTTCTAACCCTATAAATAGAGGAGAAGTCTCTCTTGCATATCACTAAGAAAAATCCTCAAGTTTGTGTTGTTTTCAAAAGAGAAAAGAAAAGAGTTTAAAGCTTTCATTCCAATTCTTTTTGAGCTTGTTTTCAGTTGTGTTTGATTACTAATATCACTCTACAACTGAAGTTTTTCTCACCACACTTCATAGAGCCAAAAATCCTATACTCATTCTATAGTGAAGTTGTAATTGAAGTGAGAGTGTTTGTAAAAGAGTTTGAGAAATAGTGTAGTGATCTTGTTGTGATCACTTTGTTCTTGTAATCCTTTCCTTGTGGAGCAACCTCTTCGGTAGAGGTCCTTTGTACTCGGTGGAGCTCGGTGCTCGGTCTTCGGTAGACCAAATTGTAAAGGCGTCCTCGGTGGATAGTGGAAACCCTTCACGGAGGTGAAGGCGGGGAGTAGAGCGGTGGCTCGAACCTCGAAACAAATCACTTTGTTTGCGATTGCCTTTGCGTCCAATTCTTGCTTTACTTTTCAATAGTTCCTTATTGCTTTCTATTGCATACTTGTGATATTGTTTAAATCTCTTGTGCTACTATTTGCTTGCTTGTAACTCTTGCCATATATCATTGTGTTTGCATCATTCTTCATATCATCCATTTCATACTTGTGTGTGCCAATCCCGTACTCATCCAACAAGAGCTTCACATAGCGCCTCAACCCATATCAAGGGGAATCAAGAGGAGTTTAGTCCAGAGCCTCGCAAGAGGAATTCGGCTACACTTGTTGAATTGTACTAAGTTGAGCCTCACTTGTTTTAGGTTCCGCATTTAGAGAGCTAAAATTTTTAAGATTAGCAATCACACCTATTCACCCCCCCTCTTGGTGTTTTTCAATTGGTATCAGAGCTTGGACTCTAGGATTTGGTTTAACAACCTTAGAGAAGATCCTAATTTGCTAATCATTTCATTCATATTCATATAGTAAAAATGGCCGATGGAATTAAGACCCCTCCTAAGTTTGATGGACTTAACTTTCCCATATGGAAAGTTAAGATGACCGTGTTTTTGCAATCTCTAGGTAGCCGAGTTGCAAAAGCCGTGACTAAGTCCTTTAGTGTACCCCCCGGTAACGAATCCACTTGGTCCGAAATAGAGACTAAGGAATTCGATGCCAATGCCAAAGCTCACTATGCACTTCTACAAGCCCTTAATGATGATGACATTTCTAGGGTTATCCATTGCAAATCCGCATATGAGATTTGGTCACACTTGATAGTCACACATGAGGGGACCTCACAAGTAAAGAAGGCTAAGATTGACCTTCTTCGGTCCCAATATGAAACATTTAGCATGCAAGAAAATGAAACCATAGATGATATGGTTACAAGATTTACCAAGATTACTAATGGACTCTCTTCTTTAGGTGAAGATATCAACAATGATCAAAGAGTAAGGAAGATCATCCGTGCACTTCCTCCTTCATGGGAAGTTAAAGCAACAACCTTGAAGGAACTCAACGACAATGAAGAGATGGAGCTTATAGGTCTCATTGGGAACCTTAAAACCCATGAGATGGAAAGGAAGGCAAGGGAGGAAATGGCTCCTTCCAAGAAGAAGACGATCGCTTTCAAGAGTCATGCCACACACTCCGATGAAGACGATGAGGAAGAAGATGATGAGGAGCTCTCACTCCTTGTTAAGAATGTCCGGAGGATGTACAACAAGGCGAAGTACCAAGGTAGAAGAAGATGGCAAGGAGGCAAAGAAGAAAGAAGGATCACTTGTTTCAATTGCCAAAAGCCCGGACACATTGTTGCGGAGTGTCCGGACAAAGCTAAGCCCTCCACATCAAAGAAGCCCTACAAGAAAAAGGCTATGAAGGCAACTTGGGATTCGGAGACCGAATCCAAAGAAGAGATCGACACCGCCAACATGTGCTTCATGGCCAATGAAAGCACAAGCAAGGTAACCCCTTCCACCCCTTTTGATGATGAACTCTCCATGGATGAACTAGGAGAAGTTTTTGTTGAATTGTCACAAAATTATGATTTCTTAAAGAAAAAGTATTTAAAAATGAAAAAGGAAAATGAATCTTTAAGTCATCAAGTTTTTACTCTTACAAAAGAAAAGGATGATTTGGTTTCCACCTTGGCCACTACTAAAAATGATTTTGAAAAATATAAGATTTCTTGCAAAGGTAAGGCCCCACTAATTGATTCTAATGAAGTTTCTGTGCTTAAGGAAAGATTAGACTCATTAAGTGTTGTTTTGAAAAATTGTGAGTTTAACAAGAAGAAAATTGAGGCTATGTTTCCTAAGAAACAAGCCCCAAAGAAGAATGCTCATGCTCATGTTCATGTTCATGCTACACAACCTAAACAACATGGCAAAATCCCAAAACATGCTCACACTACTCATACACATCATGCATTCATGTATGGTAGAGTGTTCTCATGTTCACATTGTGGACGGAAAGGGCACTTAGCCAATTTTTGCTATGATAGATTAAACGTATCACGTCATAATGTTTGGGTTCGAGGCACTAACTTTAAAGGACCCAAGAAAGTTTGGGTACCAAATCAACAATTATATTAAATGATATAGGTACTTTCCAAAGCCCAACGACGTAGAGGATTGTGGTATCTTGATAGCGGTTGCTCAAGGCACATGACTTGGGACATCAACAACTTTGCAACCCTATCAAGATATCATGAAGGTGGCACCGTCACCTTCGGAGATGACGCCAAGGGTAAAATCATCGGTATTGGTAATATAAAACTTGGCACCTCTCCCTTAATTGAAAATGTAGTTTTAGTTGATGGCCTCAAGCATAATCTCTTGAGTGTTAGTCAACTTTGTGATAAAGGTTTTGATGTTGTTTTTGATAATGTTGCTTGTAAAGTAATTGATAGAACTTCTAATGTTTGTGTATTTTCCGGTTTTCGTGAAAGTAATGTTTATATGATTGATATGTTAAATATGTCTTGTAATATTACTTGTTTGAAAGCCCTCGATGATGACTCTTGGTTGTGGCATAGGAGATTAGGACATATTTCTTTGGATCACATTTCTAGGTTAAACACAAAGGAAATGGTGAAAGGTATTCCTTGCTTGAATTTTGAAAAGGACCGAGTTTGTGACGCATGTCAATTTGGGAAACAAACTAAGTCTTCTTTCAAGTCAATTAAGGATATCATGACATCACGTCCTTGGAGTTAATCCATATGGATCTTTTTGGCCCTACACAAACCAAAAGTCTAAGTGGGAATAGATTTGCTTATGTTTTGGTTGATGACTTTTCAAGGTTTACTTGGGTTTTCTTTCTTGAACACAAAAACCAAGCATTTTCGTATTTCTAAACTTTTAAGAAAAGAGTTGAAAAAGAAAAAGATGTTTCGATTTTGAGAATAAGAAGTGATAGAGGAGGTGAATTCATTAACCAACCCTTTACCACTTTTTGTGATGAACATGGAATAAAGCATGAACTATCTTGTCCTAGAACTCCACAACAAAATGGAGTAGTTGAACGGAAAAATAGAACATTACAAGAGATGGCTAGGACAATGCTAAGTGAATATGGTCTACCACATTATTTGTGGGCCGAGGCCGTTAATACATCATGCTATATATCAAATCGTGTTTTCTTATGTAAAAATACTACTAAAACTTCTTTTGAAATGTACTTTTCTAGAAAACCAAATGTTTCCTATTTTAAAGTTTTTGGATGCAAATGTTTTGTTTTAAATACAAAAGATAATTTAGGAAAGTTTGATGCTAGATCTTATGAGGCTATTTTTGTAGGTTACTCAATCACTAGTAAGGCTTATAGAGTTTTCATTAGATCATCATTGACTATTGAAGAGTCTATTCATGTTAAGTTTGAGGAATCTAACAAGTTTGTTAAGAATGTTGTAGAAATAGATGCATTGGATGAAGGTTTGGAGAAAGTGACCTTGGAGGATGCTTCTACTATGGGAGACAAACCAAAGGATGATGAAGGAAGCGAAGCTAAGGTGGAAGAGGCACAAGGAAATGAAAATCAAACACATAAGGTGGAGCCTACTCAACCACTACCAAAGGATTGGAGATACAATCCACATCATCCCAAGGACCTCGTCATAGGTGAAGTATCAAAAGGGGTAACTACTCGCTCTAGACTTCATGACTATTGTGGTAACTATGCATTCATTTCTCATATTGAACCCAAAAATGTCCTCGAAGCCGAGGCCGATTCATATTGGTTGCTAGCCATGCAAGAGGAGCTAAATCAATTTGAGCGCAACCAAGTTTGGCACCTTGTTCCTAGGCCCCACGATAGACCAACAATTGGTACTAAGTGGATCTTTAAGAACAAGTTGGATGAATCGGGTAATGTAGTTAGAAACAAGGCTAGGTTAGTTGCCCAAGGTTACACTCAAATCGAAGGGATCGATTTTGAAGAAACCTTTGCACCCGTAGCACGACTTGAAGCCAAACGGATGACACTAGCATTTGCCTCATATAAAGATTTCAAATTATTTCAAATGGATGTTAAAAGTGCTTTTCTAAATGGATTTATTGAAGAGGAGGTGTATGTTGAACAACCCCCCGGGTTTGTTGATCCTACACATTCGGATTTTATTTTTAAATTAGATAAAGCTCTTTATGGTTTAAAACAAGCCCCTAGGGCTTGGTATGAAAGACTTTCTTCATTTTTGATTTCAAATGGTTTTAAGAAAGGTAAAATTGACACAACTTTGTTTACAAAACATGTAGAAAAGGATATTCTTATTGTGCAAATTTATGTGGATGATATTATTTTTGGCTCTACTAATGAATCTCTTTGCAAAGCTTTTGAGTCATGCATGAAGGATGAATTCGAAATGTCTATGATGGGGGAGCTCAACTATTTCCTTGGACTCCAAATCAAGCAAAAGAAGGATGGGATCTTCATCAATCAAGCCAAGTACACAAAGGAACTAATCAAAAGGTTTGGGCTTGAAGGATCGAAAGTAAGCAAAACTCCCATGGCAACAACTACAAAGCTTGACAAGGATGAACAAGGTAAAAGTGTAGACATTAAACTTTATAGAAGCATGATAGGTAGTTTATTGTATTTGACGGCTAGTAGGCCGGATATTATGTTTTCCGTTTGTCTTTGTGCACGTTTTCAATCTTGTCCTAAAGAATCTCACATAATTGCGGTTAAACGCATAATTAGATACCTTAAGGGCACCATTGAAATGGGTTTGTGGTATCCGAAAACCGGCCAATTTTCAATGACTAGTTTTTCGGATGCCGACTATGCGGGTTGTAGGGTAGATAGGAAGAGCACAAGTGGAACATGTCAATTCTTAGGTAATTGTCTTGTATCTTGGTCTTCCAAAAAGCAAAATTCGGTAGCCCTTTCAACCGCCGAGGCGGAGTATGTTGCAGCCGGAGCTTGTTGTGCACAAGTTCTTTGGATGAAACATACTCTCCTCGACTATGATTTACACTTTGATCATGTTAAAATATTTTGTGATAATACTAGTACTATTCACATGACAAAGAATGCAAATCAACATAGTAAAACCAAACACATTGACATTAGGTATCACTTTCTTAGAGATCATTATGAGAAAGGTGATATTATTATTGAATATGTTTCTACCGATTTTCAACTTGCCGATATTTTTACTAAACCATTAGACTATGCTAGATTTTCATTTATTTGTGGTGAGTTGAATGTTTGCATTATGGATTCTTAAAAATAAAATTTTTCAATTGGTATTTTAACCCTTTTTGATGTATGACAAAAAGGGGGAGAATAAGTTTAAGAGTTTGATATTTTGAATTTGTTTGAGTTTGTTAAGTTTGTTTATTTAAGTTTTTTTTTTGACAAAACTATTTTGCCTTGAATGCTTTATGTATTGTGCTTCCATAGTCAAATTTTTATACATAGCATTATTTGAGGGGGAGTTTTTCAAACTCCTCTTCCATGTTTATTTAAATAACCTATATGTTTTGTCATCATCAAAAAGGGGGAGATTGTTGGCCTAAGGTTACAATCACCCATGATTAGTGTATTTTGATGATTACAAAACATATTAGTTATTTGTACTAATAACATTTGTTGTTTAAGTGTGTTTCAGATTTCTATTCATTCTAGAAGTCTTCTCTCACAAATACAAGGATTTGGACTCAAGTCAACTCCAATTGGGCTCAAGGAACAAGTGTTGAAGATTATATGAAGAAGCCTATTGAAGATCTTGAAGTCCTTAGAAACATTGTAAGAAATAGAATGTTAAAGTTTGAGTATATGAAATTTGGCTCTAGAATTTGCACACACACTTGTTTCATATATTTCCTATGTTTTGAAAATGGTTATTTCTAAGTTTTATGCCTTAGTTTATATATACATGTACCAAAAGCTTTATATCTTGAAAATCTTGTATAAAACATGTGTATAAACTATTTTCTGCATAATACTTAGCTATATGTATTTTTAAAATATTTCTCAAAATTTTTCTAACTCAAAATCAGCCCAGTTTTCTGTTTCAGGCAACTCCGGCCGACCGGCCCGGTCGACCGGCGATGTGTCTGGACATGCACTGTTTGTGCATGTCTGTCGGTCGACCGGACCGGTCGACCGACGGAGAGCAAATTGCTCACAGGTTTTTTCGGTCGACCGGACCGGTCGACCGGAAGAAGGAAACTGTGTTTCCTCTTTTGGGACGGTCGACCGGACCGGTCGACCGAGAGCCAACGGCTCTTTGCAGCTGGCCTTGCGGTCGACCGCCAAGCCTGCTGTAGCCTAACGGCTCTTTCCTCTTTGGCTATTCTGAAAAACTGTTTTTGTTTTCAGCTTTAACAGATTTTTGGAGAGTTGTTGGGGAGCTTTTGCAGGTCAAATTAGGTGTAAAGAAATTGTTTTTAACCTATTTTCTAACCCTATAAATAGAGGAGAAGTCTCTCTTGCATATCACTAAGAAAAATCTTCAAGTTTGTGTTGTTTTCAAAAGAGAAAAGAAAAGAGTTTAAAGCTTTCATTCCAATTCTTTTTGAGCTTGTTTTTCAGTTGTGTTTGATTACTAATATCACTCTACAACTGAAGTTTTTCTCACCACACTTCATAGAGCCAAAAATCCTATACTTATTCTATAGTGAAGTTGTAATTGAAGTGAGAGTGTTTGTAAAAGAGTTTGAGAAATAGTATAGTGATCTTGTTGTGATCACTTTGTTCTTGTAATCCTTTCCTTGTGGAGCAACCTCTTCGGTAGAGGTCCTTTGTACTCGGTGGAGCTCGGTGCTCGGTCTTCGGTAGACCAAATTGTAAAGGCGTCCTCGGTGGATAGTGGAAACCCTTCACGGAGGTGAAGGCGGGGAGTAGAGCGGTGGCTCGAACCTCGAAACAAATCACTTTGTTTGCGATTGCCTTTGCGTCCAATTCTTGCTTTACTTTTCAATAGTTCCTTATTGCTTTCTATTGCATACTTGTGATATTGTTTAAATCTCTTGTGCTACTATTTGCTTGCTTGTAACTCTTGCCATATATCATTGTGTTTGCATCATTCTTCATATCATCCATTTCATACTTGTGTGTGTCAATCCCGTACTCATCCAACAAGAGCTTCACATAGCGCCTCAACCCATATCAAGGGGAATCAAGAGGAGTTTAGTCCAAAGCCTCGCAAGAGGAATTCGGCTACACTTGTTGAATTGTACTAAGTTGAGTCTCACTTGTTTTAGGTTCCGTATTTAGAGAGTTAAAATTTTTAAGATTAGCAATCACACCTATTCACCCCCCCCCCTCTAGGTGTTTTTCAGAAAGAATGAAGGATAAAGATGTATACTCAAGTTCAGTGTAAATTTATAATTAAGTAGAAAATTTAGCCAAAATTTGGTCATTATTATCAAATTTTAAATTTTTAATTTGGCATCTTACCCTTAGTTAACTGTGTACGTTGTGCGCTAATAAACAAATTCAAATAAACAATTCATGGTTTGAATAATCTTGTCTCTACATGAACATGCCTATCAAGTTTGGATAAATTGATATACCCAAGAAGAGTAAATAATTATTAGAATTAGAGTTAAGCAAAACACAAAATAAATGAAGAATCAATCGTTATTCCTCCCATACTTGTTAAGGATCTTTGATGGTGTCTCATTCTTGAGATGTGTATGTTATGAATTTTGCCAATTCTACATTATTCCTTTGCTATGAGAATCGATGCTGAGTTATTCTGGTGTCTATATAGATTTAATTTAAACTTTTAATTTAGTATAAAGTTAACATAAATTTGGTCCATATTATCAAAATCTAGCCTTAGTTTTTGTACCTTGCTCTCGCTTGCATATGCCTCTGTATGTGTAATTCAACAATTTCAGGCGAGAAATTCATAGCTTGAGTATTATTGCCTCTACGTAACAGACTTAACAACTAGGCTAAAGTTGAATATAAATAAAAGACAATAATTATTAGGACCAGAAATGAGTTAAGTCGTAAAACGACTGAGGAATCAATCATTGATTCTCCCATGCTTGATAGAAATTTCTACAACATTTCAAATTTACGTAAGGAAACTACATTTTCAACTATAACGGAGGCTAAGATGAGAATGTTGAGACATATGAGTACAATATGAAAAGTATAAGAAAGAATTGAATGTAACTAATAGCGCTAGAGTTTAGCTTGTCATTACATAACATTATCCACATTCCTACACACACTGGTCATATACCTTATGCAGTATGATCAGATATTGTGTCTGCAACAGAGGACATGCAAGAAGGACAAGTTAAGCGTGGCAGTTCATAAGAATATTATCTAAGAGTTTTTTCATACTTAAGTTCAAGTTTCTCCCCTTTTTGTTTATGTCTATGATAGACTTTCTTTCCTTTTTCCGCCAACTTTATTTTTAAGTAAATTACATTGTGGATATGGTATAGATATATTCTCATGATTCATAAGCCTAATTACAATATATAATTGGTATTATCTTATACAAATATCGCTGTTTTGGAATCAAGGGCTTCAACTTTAATAATAAGCCATTATGCTATATTGGTATTAGAGATTTCAAATAAACCCGATAATGCTTGTTCTATATGTCAATTAAATTGCTTTTGAATGATCGAGCAATAAAATAGAAGAAAGACTATTATGTATCAATTTGGAATTCAATTTCAATAAGAATACGTGCACACATATGTACCTTCATTTCAAACTTGTTCCATTTAATTTCTTCTAGATTTCATGACGTTTCCCCCACAAGTTATTATGATATTTCCTTATTGACTTAATTATACCCTCAAACTCACAAATCGAAAAGCTTTCGTCTATTTTAAAATCAAGATGATGATTTGACCATTATAGTTCCTACTCCCTTCTTTCTCAATAAGTTCTAATTTGTATCCCCTTTGATGTTTACCCTACAAACATTTCAATTAAGAATCATTATTTCAAATAGAAAAAATACCCTCATAATTTTGTGACCAAGTTCAGACATTTAACAAATTCAATGAAAATAACTTTGAATCAAAATTAGAGATCCTTCACAACCAATAACGACAATAAGGAACAAGATCAACTAAGGCAACTATTCTCACAATCATATAGAAATTTTATTTCTCCAGGAGAGGTATAAATGGTTTGAGTTCATGAGCTTTTTCAAAATTATATCAAAACAATTTTGAAACAAAGACCCCCTCACCTCCCTGTTGCTCCCTGGCCGTCGGCCGCCATCACCCTGGCTGCCGCCGCAGCTATCCGCAGCACGGTCATCACAATTTCGGTTGTCCATTTTATGCCTACTTGATTGATGAGAAAAAAGTATTCAAAATATATGATTTTTGATTTTTAGTTACTTGAAATAATATAGATCAACTTCATGTTGGCCCAAAGGCCTTCCACCCTAGTTTTGATGATGATTAACTCATGTAGTTATGTTTACTAATAATCTTGTGTTGTTTAAGTTTCAGATCATTAACCAAGATATTAGTTGGTGATTAGCTTCAACAAGGAGTTTAGAAGCTTTTCATGGTGATTCCGGTGCCAAAGCTTAAAGTTCATACCTTTGCACTCGGTGGATCACGTTTGGGATCGGGTCTACTTGAAGATGAAGATCATCAAGAAGATTTAGGTATCCTAGTTTAATTTAGTGTGTTTTAGATCCATTTGTAAAGCTTAGTATAGTTGATATGCTCAAGTGCACAAAACACACGTTTTATGTTTGGTTTTGGTTTTCATGAATAGTAGATCAAAATAAGTTTACATGGTTTTTATGTATATTAGATATGTTCAATATACATACATGCTTACATGACTTATACAAACTTATTTTGACTTTCCCATTCATGTATTGAAAAATCAAGTTTGATAAAAATACAAGTGTTGGTTTTGATAAAATTTGAAAGACTCAAAAATGAATTGATATGATTGATATATGTCTTGAAATTTTTATCACTTGTTTGTGTTTCAATATAATATGTTAAAACAAGTTTTGTGGATTTTTAGAAGACTTAAAAGATTTTTCAAAATATTTTAAAACCGTTTTTCTGACCCAGATTTCTTTTTCAGGCTTCAACCAGTCGACTAGTCAACTGACCTAGTCGACTTGGGATGAAGTCGGTCGACCGGGCCGGTCGACCGACGTGCACAGATTGTGCACGTTTGGCAGACACTGGGACGGTCGACCGTCAGGGTTGACCGGGTCTGAGAGCAGTGCTCTCTGTTTGTTTGGGTCGACCGGGACGGTCGACCGGAGGCTCCAACGGTTGGATTTTAGACCGTTGGTGGTCGACCGTTCCGGTCGACCGGTAGCCTGTCAGGCTGCCACATCAGCCTAACGGCTAGTTTTCTGATGGGCCTATATAAACCCCAATTCTTTGGGATTTTGGCCAAGGTTTTTACAAGAGAAAAATTCCCAGTTTCCCAGAATTTAAAACAAGTTTTTCAAAAGAGTTTTTGGGCTTTAAACTTTCAATCTTATTTGTTTTAGGTTTTTTGAAAAATCAAAGAAAATAGAAATTTGGGATATTTGTATTGGTTTTCATTCTCTATCTTTTACAAGAGTTTTTTGCCAAGCATTTTCTTTGAGTTTCTTGTTTTTCAAACACCTAGTTTTTCACACTTGAGCTATCATCTATCCTATTCTATTAGGATCTTGTTTTTGTGGAAAAGGAGATTGGTTTGTGGTTGAAAGAAACCACTTGTTGTAAACACCCTTGTTCTTATTGTATCCCTCTTTGGTAGAGGTTGATCGGGTAATTGGTTTGCTCCCTCTAGTGAGAGGTGGAGTTGGTGTTTGTAACCCTCTTCGGTAGAGGTGTTGTGGTTGTATTGGCTACGGGCCTACCCCTCGGTTGTGAGGTGGTTGTTTGAGAGAGGAGTTTGGTACTCCTAGAGTTGTAACAAATCCTCTTCGGTAGAGGTTTCCTCGGTGGGAGATAGTGGATTAGAAATCCTACACGGTGGTGTAGGCGGGGATGTAGATCAAGGTGCTCGAACCTCGAAACATATCTTGTTGTTAGCGTTTGATCCACTTGTCTCTCTAACTCTCTCTTGTTTTTTTGTGCATAGCATCATTTGTATCATATCAGCATACTTGCTTGTGTTGCCTTGCATTATTTCATATTGCTATTCATCCTTATATGCTTGGCTTGATTGTGTGTGTGCCTCACTTATACTTAACCACAAGAGCTTCACATAGCACCTCAACCCATTCAAGGGGAACCAAGAGGAGTTAGTCCAGAGCCCTTCACGGGGAATTCGGTTATACTTGTGTGTTGTATTAAGTGTGTTGCAAGAATTGTATTAGCTTCCGCATTTAGCGCATTTAGTTTCTAGATTAGCACTTACACCTATTCACCCCCCCTCTAGGTGTTTTTCAATTGGTATCAGAGCTAGTGCTCCTGATACTTAGGCTTAACATCCTAGGAGTGAGATCCACTTGGTTGCTAATCTATTGTTTGCATTTGCTTGTTTGCACACTCATATAATTTGCCATGGACTTCATGACCCCACCTAGTTTTGACCCTTCCAACATTCTTGTTTGGAAGACTAAGATGTCCATTTATTTACAAACCCTAGGTTACAAGGTTCACCTTGCCATTACCAAGGAATCCTTCCTTAGTGATAGCAATCATATAGGGGCCAATGCACAAGTCCTAGAGGCCATTAGAAGCACATTATCTAAAGATTATCTTATACATGTTTCTAACATTGATTCCGCCTTTGCAGTGTGGAATTTGTTGACAACAACCACCAACACCTCCAAGCTTCAAGTGCAAATCCAACAAGAAGAGGAATCTAGTGGAGAATCCGAGCCACAACAATGCTATACGGTCCAAGGGAATGACTCCCTTGAGGTACACTCGGAAACCCACTTAGATGATGATGATGATGCTAGTTCTTCAAATGATTATATTGATCCCCATGCTTTGAATGAAGAACTTTCTATTGTGTGTGAAAAATTGATTGAAAAATATAATTTGTTGAAAAAGAAAAGTCTAGGCCTTAACAATGATAATAAAAATTTGATTGCTAGACTTGATGTTGTTTTGCAAGAGAAAGAGGAGATTTCTGATGAGAGGGATTCATTAAGGTCTCAACTTGATCTTGCCCTAAAAGAAAATAAAGTTTTAAAATCTAAAAATGATTGTGAAACTCTTGTGAAAAATAATGATGTTTTGTCTTCAAAAATTGATTTTGTTTTAAAAGAGAATGTTGCTTTGAAAAACAAAATTATTTCTATTTCAAATGATTTAAATGTTTGTTTAAAGAAAAATGATGTTTTGCAAAATAAGATTGATACACATGTTTGCCATGCTAGGGCAGTATCACACACTTCACCTATTGCATGCCACACTTCTTCTTCTAAGATTAATGATGATATTTGTTTGCTTAAGAAGAAGGTTGATTGTTTGGGCTCCACTATGAGCCAATGTGCCATGAACCACTCACGGTTGGAAACCTTGGTTCGAAAGAAACAAGTTTCATCCTTTATGCATGCACACCCTCCACAGCATACACATGCTTCGCACGGACACCATCACACTATGTATGCTCATGTGTACACTTGTACACATTGTGGACGTAAGGGCCACCTTGATAAATTTTGCTTTGATAGATTACATACTTCAAATTAGCAAAGAATTTTGTTTGGGTTAGAGAAGGTACTAACCCCCATGGACCCAATAAGATATGGGTACCAAAGACCACCCCTAGAGTTTTTGATGTAGGTGTTGGCTCTCACATGACGTGAGAGTGATGACACCTTGGAGTGGATGCGTTCCGAGCTTCATGGAAATCATATGGATGCATCACTTTCAAGGGAAGTTTGGTGGAGAGGACCACCATGTTTTGGAGATAAGGAGAGTTGCCTTCTAGGTTTTGGTAACGATTCCTAACTCCTATTTATTGTTTACATGCTTTTAATATTCATTGTTTATAGCATGTTTCATTGCTTAGTGATTAGTATGAAAATGCCATGTTAATTAGATTCTTGATATACATGTTTAGTTATTTTGAGACACCATGTCTAATATGGATAAATTCTTTTGTGTTCTCACTATATGGTTGCTATTGCGTATATCATATTTCTAATAACATGTGGATATTCATAATAATCATGTTTATGTTTATCATGTTAATTTTTATTGTGTTTTTGATGCTTCATGTTTTGAATATATGTTTAAATGTTTGTTTTCATTAAGACTAGGATTTATACTTGTACATATAGTGGGCCACAAATAAATCTATATATGTTTGGGCTTGATTGCTTATTTGAACCCATTAGATGTGCTAGTATAATCTAGTTTTGATGATTCATGCATTTTAAACTTGTATTCCTATTTTTGGATTTATTTTATGATTGTGTGTTTCACTTCATGTATATGTTTGTATTGCCAAACTTTAAGATATACATGTATACCCCTTGAGTCATTTGCCTTTCATGCAAATCTATATATGGACTCAATTGTGTTTAAGGATTGTATACTTATTGTGTTGACAATTCATACATATACCTTGAAATGAAATTTGTTTTGGTGAAGATTTAGTTTTTCTTGATTTTATGTTTAATTGTTTAACTTCATGTATATGTCTATCTTGTTCAAACTATTAGATATACATGTTTATCCTTTTTGAGCCACGTGCCTTCATGCATATATTTCGTGGACTCGTTGTGTTTTGGATATGTTATGTATGCTTTAGTTTGTATAAGACATATATACACCTTGAAGATTAAATAGTTTAGATGATTTTTATGTTTTCATGTTTAAGGAATAATTGAGCTTAATGAAAAATTTTCATGATTATGATATTCACACTTTATTTGTACACTCACATTTATTGCTTGCTCATATTTTGTTTTCATGAGTCATATTTATGCCTAATTGAATTAGAGTGTTGATTATCTTGTGGATTTCATGTTTTATGCAAAACTATTTTGTTGTATTCCTTACTTGAAGGATTTCGTATTAGTTTAAAAGATTTTCCATTTAACTAGTTACGGTATTCTTCATTTTGGTAGAGTTTTTCAAACAAAGCTTATTTTTCAAATCTATTTTTGAAAACCCCTACCCTTTAATGGGAGGTTGGATGGGAGATCATGTTCATGTATGCCTTAAAATGAAAATCATTTAAAACTTGAACCATGATTGGGAGGTATAGTAATATGATGTATACACATGCTATTGTTGTTATGTCAATTGGTATTTTTGAACTCTTTCAATTGGTATCATTTTGATCTTTTATATACTCATATGTTTATTGTGTATGTATACTTTCAATTGGTATCATCTATTGGTGATTGGTACTCATTCTATTTCATACACATATACTTGTTTTATTTGTGCTATTATATTTCTATATTTTGAGCACAAATGTTGTTTATGCTAAAGATTGAGCTTCAACTTTATTTCAATTGATTTAGTTTTCAATTGGTATCTTATTTCAAGCCTACGCATAGTTTTTGTTGGTATTTCATAAAGGGGGAGAAAAGTCGATTTTCATATTCCAATTGGTATTTGTATTTCCACTCCCTTACTTTATGATAGAAAATAGTCATTTCAATTGTTTATTTGGCTTAAAAAAATAAAAATAAAAAATACTATCTTTTGATATCAAGATGTCTTGTGTTTTAAATTGGTATCTAAAAATTTTGTTTAAAGAAAAATACAATAGTTTTGATTTATATTGACTATATGCAAGGAGAGCTTAACATCTCTTCCACATATAGATTCATGTTGAGTGTATCTTATATTGAGGAGCTTCAAATCTCTTCTTTATGTGGTACACGTGTGTAGGGGGAGCTTCACATCTCCTCTTATGCATTACATAATGTGTGTTATGTGAATTGGGGCTTAACATCCCTCTTTCATGTAATGCATATGTGTAGGGAAGCTAACTTAGCGTCTTCCTCTTCATGAATGTATATAGCATATAACATTTATTGATCTTTGTTTACTTTCAATTGGTATCAAGATGCTTTATTGACATATTTTCAATTGATATCCTAATTGATTGTCACCCCTTATTGACCTTGTTTTTGTTTTTAGACAAAAAGGGGGAGAACATTATTTTTTATTGTTTTGATTGACAAAAAGGGGGAGAAAGATTTTTACCCCTCATTTTATTGTCTTGATTGTTTACCCCTTGTTGATGATTGACAAAAAGGGGGAGAATTATTTGTGAGTTTAACATGCATTATATAAATCTTATAAACTCAAAATGATTTGTTCATGCTTTATATATGCATATTTATGTTTTTGCATATATTAAGTTTAATATAGTTTAATGTTAATTGATCTTTAGAACATGTTTTGTTTTGAATATTTCATTTGGTATCTAGAGCATCTTGTTTATGCATTGTCATTCATGCATATTTATGTTTATTTGTTTTATGCATGAGTTAAGGGGGAGCTTCTTTGAAGCTTAACTTTAATCCATGCATATATAACTCCATGAGTTTTGTCATCATCAAAAAGGGGGAGATTGTTGGCCCAAAGGCCTTCCACCCTAGTTTTGATGAAGATTAACTCATGTAGTTATGTTTACTAATAATCTTGTGTTGTTTAAGTTTCAGATCATTAACTAAGATATTAGTTGGTGATTAGCTTCAACATGGAGTTTAGAAGCTTTTCATGGTGATTCCGGTGCCAAAGCTTAAAGATCATACCTTTGCACTCGGTGGATCACGTTTGGGATCGGGTCTACTTGAAGATGAAGATCATCAAGAAGATTTAGGTATCCTAGTTTAGTTTAGTGTGTTTTAGATCCATTTGTAAAGCTTAGTATAGTTGATATGCTCAAGTGCACAAAACACACGTTTTATGTTTGGTTTTTGGTTTTCATGAATAGTAGATCAAAACAAGTTTACATGGTTTTTATGTATATTAGATATGTTCAATATACATACATGCTTACATGACTTATACAAACTTATTTTGACTTTCCTATTCATGTATTGAAAAATCAAGTTTGATAAAAATACAAGCGTTGGTTTTGATAAAATTTGCAAGACTCAAAAATGAATTGATATGATTGATATATGTCTTGAAATTTTTATCACTTGTTTGTGTTTCAATATAATATGTTAAAACAAGTTTTGTGGATTTTTAGAAGACTTAAAAGATTTTTCAAAATATTTTTAAACTGTTTTTCTGACCCAGATTTCTGTTCCAGGCTTCAACCAGTCGACTAGTCAACTGACCTAGTCGACTTGCACGTTTGGCAGACACTGGGACGGTCGACCGTCAGGGTCGACCGGGTCTGAGAGCAGTGCTCTCTGTTTGTTTGGGTCGACCGGGACGGTCGACCGGAGGCTCCAACGGTCGGATTTTAGACCGTTGGCGGTCGACCGTTCCGGTCGACCGGTAGCCTGTCAGGCTGCCACATCAGCCTAACGGTTAGTTTTCTGATGGGCCTATATAAACCCCAATTCTTTGGGATTTTGGCCAAGGTTTTTACAAGAGAAAAATTCTCAGTTTCCCAGAGTTTAAAACAAGTTTTTCAAAAGAGTTTTTGGACTTTAAACTTCCAATCTTATTTGTTTTAGGTTTTTGAAAAAATCAAAAAAATAGGAATTTGGGATATTTGTATTGGTTTTCATTCTCTATCTTTTACAAGAGTTTTTTCCCAAGCATTTTCTTTGAGTTTCTTGTTTTCCAAACACCTAGTTTTTCACACTTGAGCTATCATCTATCCTATTCTATTAGGATCTTATTTTTGTGGAAAAGGAGATTGGTTTGTGGTTGAAAGAAACCACTTGCTGTAAACACCCTTGTTCTTATTGTATCCCTCTTTGGTAGAGGTTGATCGGGTGATTGGTTTGCTCCCTCTAGTGAGAGGTAGAGTTGGTGTTTGTAACCCTCTTCGTTAGAGGTGTTGTGATTGTATTGGCTACGGGCCTACCCCTCGGTTGTGAGGTGATTATTTGAGAGAGGAGTTTGGTACTCCTAGAGTTGTAACAAATCCTCTTCGGTAGAGGTTCCCTTGGTGGGAGATAGTGGATTGGAAATCCTAGGCGGGGATGTAGAGCAAGGTGCTCGAACCTCGAAACATATCTTGTTGTTAGCGTTTGATCCACTTGTCTCTCTAACTCTCTCTTGTTTTTTTGTGCATAGCATCATTCGTATCATATCATCATACTTACTTGTGTTGCCTTGCATTATTTCATATTGCTATTCATCCTTATATGCTTGGCTTGATTGTGTGTGTGCCTCACTTATACTTAACCACAAGAGCTTCACATAGCACCTCAACCCATTCAAGGGGAATCAAGAGGAGTTAGTCCAGAGCCCTTCACGGGGAATTCGGCTACACTTGTGTGTTGTATTAAGTGTGTTGCAAGAATTGCATTAGCTTCCGCATTTAGCGCATTTAGTTTCTAAATTAGCACTTACACCTATTCACCCCCCCTCTAGGTGTTTTTCACTTCAATGTATTGATTCTTGCGTTAGGATATCATAGAGTTGTATTTGAATGGGAAGGATTCGACCTCAAATCCTTCCGAAATGACACAAGTATAAGTGTGTGTGTGCGCGCGCGCGCGCGCGCGCGTCTCTGAATTCACCTAGAGAGGGGGTGTCACGTCCCAATTTACAACACATGACATGATCGGCAATGTATACACACGGGGTATATAATCCTTACGAATACGCATTAAGCCTCCTGTAGACCAGCACAAGTATCATAACAAAGAAAGAACACTACTGATAATTTATATATATATTACATGTAACAAGAGTACATAAAACAGTCCCATGCAGTATAAAAACAGAGTACACATGAGTCTATTAACACATTTATGAAAAAGTACACTACAACTGGATATATATATATATATATATATATATATATATATATATATATATATATATATATATATATATATATATATATATATATATATATATATATATATAAACACAAAATGAGTACTACTATGAAACATACAGTGAGTCAAAAGAGACAAAAAGTCATGAATAGTTTCACTGCTACTCAGCCAAACCATCTATGTACTCCTGGTCCTCCTCTGAGGGTGTAGTCACGAGCTCTAAATCTGAGCATGCAAACTCAGGGTCTCAGATACGACCGAGCAAGTGTACAAAAGAAGGATAATGACAATAAGGAATAATATGATATATGTATACATGCACATGGAATAAACATGATATATGCATGAGACGACGATAATCACAATATAGTCAGTGAAGTAAATCTACATAATATTGTCAATGAGTGTATAAACATGTGCCATGAGACCTAACGATATAAGAGCTCTGATTGGATGGGTGTATCCCGTGCATACCCGGGATTACGGCCTTAAACAGACCCTGGCTGCTGAGACTAGGGTCAGCCCGTTAAGGCGAAACAAGTAATGAGAAATGAGAAATGATAGTTCAATGAGTTATAACAGACGGTAGCCAACACTATCACGTCCCCTGCAGTGGGACTATAATGGATCTGACACCCACTCGATAAGATCTAGTCAATCATCCAGTCTTTCCATACCGAAGTGACTTGAATTACAGTATAGCGTAGGTGGACAGGGTCTAATAAGTGTGCATGACCCTTATCTAATAATACCAAGTAACAGGTACACAGGAACGTTCTCTAAGTGGTCAGTGTTACCGTAGTGTGTATATGCAATGAAACAAGTATCGTGCAGATAACATGAATAAATAATCAGAATCTACATGTACCAGGTAACGGGAAATAATAACAGGAATATCTGTATAACAAGTAAAAAGACTAAATACAGAAATTTTTATGTAACAAGTAACATGAATAATAACAGGAAAATACAGTGTAAAATGCATACTAATAGGACCACAAGAATTTAACCCACCAATACATATATCAGAACTACCACGAATAATAGGACGATCCTTGATTAAATATACCACACAACTCCTCAAGGACAGACAATTATCAGGAATAACCGCAATACCGAGTACCAACTAGTTCATTTAGGTAACACTAATGGTTTAGACGATTTTGTAACACCCCGTTTCCGAAATACGTACTTAGATACGTATTCAGGTTTTTTGATCATATTTTTCGATTTACTTCCCATATTTATTTTTTTATGATTAATTATGAGATTATCTTGCATTGGCTTGGATTCGTGGACTCAGAGTCAGCCCTAGTCTGAACCGGGGACCCGATCCCAGTGTATTGATCGATTTCACATTTTTGGTAATAAGATTTGGCCGATTTCAGTTTCAAACACTGTTTTTTAACATTTAAAATTTTCATGATTTTTCAAAATTTTTCAGAATTATTTTTATATTTAATCGGTACCGCTGGTTTATTCCCGAACTTTTAATTTACAAATGGATTTGAATTTTGAGAAACTGCTTTCATATATTTTTTTTAGAATAATATTTACTATTTTAATACATTTTTTGAGGATTTTTAGAATTTAACAGATTTCGACCAGATTTGGTGTCGACCAGTATCAGCTGTCGATTCCAAAATTTTTGGTTTGAAAACTATAAAGAATTTTTTGAAACGGATTTCATCATGATTCTTAATATAATATTCTTGATTTTTGAGAATTTTTGGAGTGTTTTTCGAGATACTTGATTTTCGGGCGTTTCCGGTATTTTTTCGAAATTTTTCCGCATCTGCAACCGAGTCCGGGGAATCCACTAATCTAATTATTTTTAATTTCTGCATCAATCAAATATTTTTCTTTTTCCCTTTTCCTCTTCTTTCTTTTTTCTTTCCTTCATTTTCCTTCCACCATATTCTAAAACCTTCTTCATTCTTCTACTATATTCTATAACCTTCCATCAAAATATCTTCTCCAAAATATCTCAATCTATCATCACACCCTTTCCATTACCAAGACCGACCATTACTTCCTCTCCCATCTCCATTTCACAAAAAATCTCTTCTCCAAATTCATTTTCCTTCTCCTTTAACTCTAACTCTAAAAGCAAACCCCTTTCCTTCTCCTTCCCTTTTCATTTCTTCATCAAAACCCTAATAATCACCAACTACTCCTCATCTCCACTACAACAACAACCACAACATCTATAACTCCTTAACATCATCTTCTTCCTCCTCCATCTCCATTTATTCCAACACAAACTCCAAACACCACCAAAACTTCCACCATCTCCTTTACTTTCTTCAATACACCCATCACCAACAAAACTCTCTATAAAACCCACCTCCACTCCTCTCCTCCTAGGCTGGCCACTACCCCAAGCTTGAGACCAGCCATCCTCTCTCCGGCGACATCTCCGGTGAACATTCCAGCGATCATTCCGGCGACAACTACAACGACAACACCAACGTCACCACCACCATCTTTACTACACCATTTTCATCACCATCTCTTCTACTCTCCTTAACCACTACCACCATCACTATCACCACCATAAAACCACCTCATCACCACCATTTCAAGCTCCTACATCACCCTCCCCACTATCTCCATCTCCTTCCTTTTCATTCTCCTCCAAAAATCACCACCACCACTACAAGTCCTCTATCTTCACCACCACCTCTTCTATTTCCTTTCCCATCACCACCATCTTCACTTTCGCCATCACAACACCACCTCCATCAGCACTACTTCAACCTCCAACATCACTCTCATCATCACCTCCTTCACTTCCCTTTTCGTTCTCCATAAAAATCCATCTCCACCACCAAATAACTAGACCACCAACTCCAACACCATCACCTTCACCCTTTCCTCTCTCTCCTCATGGCCGGCCACCACCTAGGCCACCACCAAGAGGTGGTGCACCCCCCTCTAGGACCGGCCACCCCTTGGGGCCAAGCCTCCGTTCATTTTCGCTTCGGTGATTTCCCAACCTCGGAACTCGTGCGCGCAGCATTTCCGTGAAATTTGTGTTTTAGGCGAGTGTTCTCGCCTTAAATTGGGTACCCCGCTTCGACGGTTGTATTGTATTGGTATTTATATTTCTGTAGATTTGTGTGAGTTGTAATCTGTGGACATGTCGTGACTTGTATTGGGTCGATGTAATGTAATGCTTATAATAGTGTAAACGATATGATATTTGTGCACGTGTTGGTACTAACCATACAGGTACCTATGTATAGCCTTCAAGGCTTCCACCCACTCCCGATGACTACTAAATTGGTCTAGGCCTTGCACCCTTATGGGTTTCGTGGTAGCTACCGAGAGTGCACTTAGACCCCGGGTATTACTTCAGCCCTTATGGGCTTACATACAGCCTTTGGGCTTCACACACTATATAGATGGTCTAATTACCGCCTGTTTATATGCATGATTATGTGGTACTAACATCTCATGCAGGTGCACTTGTACTGACTCTGGGTTTTCGCCCACTCCCGGGATGGCTACCCAATTGGTCTAGGCCTTGCACCCTTATGAGTTTTGTGGTAGCTACCGAGAGTGTGCTTAGACCCCGGGCGTACTTTAGCCCTCGGGCTCTCTTGCACACTTCCTCGTAAGAGGAGTGCTCTTAGACCGTCAGGTCTCTCAGCTTACGCCTGATAGGCATGCTTAGCGCTCAGCGCTTTATTCGCTAGATTCACCTAGGTGAGATGCTGCCAAATTTTCTACTCACATTTTAAGCAGAGTCGTCCCAGTAACCCCGCCAATCGCTTTAGTGACTAACCACTGTTTGTTGTCCGTGCCTCCAACTTACTCATCCCGCTTGATTGTACTCAACCATCGCTATATCATTTGCTATGCACATGCTTGATATGTTAGCACTTACCATGCTATCACATGATATTCTACTACTTGACACCTGCTCTTGTTATGTTATCACTTATCACCTGCCCCTGTTATAACATGACTTATCACCTGTCACCTGCCTGATCACTTGTCATTGTCATGTTAAAACCTGATACCTGTCATGTTTAATTCTTGACTCATGATTATCACATTACGGGAATGTAATATCTAATTTCTTATTATGACCTCTTATTATGCTTGTTATGTACTCCCGTTATGCTTGTGTACTACTTTACTGACTTCCCGACTTGTTCATTCTTGATTTATACAGATACTTGGTTACCGTATAATTCCTGATGATTCATATTATTCTATTTTAACTGTTATTGTGGCAACTCAGGTTGTGCGTACTTAGTTGATGGAGACATGAGGTATATGATATATAGATGAGGGTTTCCTTATTTGGATTATCCCCTCGAGGTACAATCTCATGAATCTATCTACTGAGCCCATACAACTTATTTTTTCACATCTGTTTATCCCATCACTTGATGTTTCATTCCTGTCCATGTGTGCTTGTACTCACGACACGATTTTTAATTCATGCTCTTTTATTTAGATTTATTGATACACGCGTGCTTATCTTTGCACGCTACTTAGAATTTACAACACCACTCGTTGGGGAGTTCTGACTCCCTTGGATCCTCATGTTCAGATCCTGAAAGTTGGAGTTGGTGGATTCTCCTAGTTGCTGATCGGAGTGGCGCAGCGGAAGAGTGGTTCATTGGTAGACCGTCTGAGGACCTATCCTTCCAGATCCCCTGCTCGCTTTCGAGGTTTCCTTCTGTAACTCGTGAACATCCTTTTTATACAGTTCATTATTGTATATCTCTTTGTATTCTTGCATTTGCGTCTATCGGTGATGTAATATTCTTGTAATATTATGTCACATATGGTGATAACTTTGTAATTGTACTATATGTTGGAATGTATGAAGCACCATGTACTTTCATATTTTGATTCTTTCCTGTACTGATGCTTAGCGTATGTTTGTGACGGTATTTCCGACCTATGTATATACGTTGCAGTAACGCCTCTGTACCTGCTAGATCGGGGTGTTACAGATTTATATAATGAAATAATGAAAATGATGGTAAACACTTGCCTTATAAGTGAAATTTTCATTGTTCTGATCCGAACGGTACCAAGAACGGTGATTTGGACGTCAAACGGTCAAGATATTGTCTAAAGCATGACTCGGGGTCATTTTTATAATATCTGACAGTTATCCTGGGTGTCAAACATAATTTTACATGGTTATGATTGAAAACAACAATAATTTATGATGGACCTATATGAAAGTTTACCTTTTCTATTAAAATGGGTTTGGGTTGCGGGTTGCGGGTTTCGAGAGTCCAAATCTCGTTCTGGGTTTTCTTCTCTATTTCAGCACAGCGTGTAGCAGTGACATCAAAATAAGAATAAGAAGAGGAAGAGGAAGGAGAGGGGGCTGGGGTCTGGCTGCGGGCTGGATGGCCGCGTGCGGCGACGGCGGAGGGCGGAGCTCCGGCTATAGGGTAAAAAGAGAGAGAGAGAGAGACGAGGGAGTCAGAGAGAAAAAGGGAGAGGTGGACAGGGGCGATCATGGCAGAGAGTGGTGGAGGGCGAAGGTGGTCGTGGTGGTTGTGGGGTAGTGTGGCGGCGCTGGTGACGCCAGACATGGGTTGGAGT
Source organism: Agave tequilana (assembly GCA_038442645.1). Classification (NCBI taxonomy): domain Eukaryota; kingdom Viridiplantae; phylum Streptophyta; class Magnoliopsida; order Asparagales; family Asparagaceae; genus Agave; species Agave tequilana. The sequence continues at coordinate 121,554 of JAVJIF010003403.1, read as the reverse complement.
GATAGGGAGGTGAGTGAAGAGAGAGATAAAGAGAGAAAGTAGAGGAGAGTAGGAGGGAGGGGTTTGCGTGGGAGGGGTTTTGGGATGCGGCAATCGCGATCGGTCGGACGACGGTCAGCCGATGAAGGGGAGGGGGTGGCGGTCTGAGGGGTATGTGTTGGCCCGGAGGCCTTCCTCTCTAGTTTTGATGGTGATTAACTCATGTAGTTATGTTTACTAATAATCTTGTGATTTTAGTTTCAGATCATGTAACAAGATATTAGTTGGTGATTGCTTCAAAAAGAGGAGTTTGGAAGCCTTCACTTGGTGATTCCAGAGCCTGAGCATCAAGATCATACATAGCCTTGCTCGTTGGATCACATAGTTTTGGATCGAGTCGACTTGAAGATGGAAGATCGTCAAGAAGACTTAGGTATCCATAGTTTAGAGTGTGTTTAGATCCTTTTGTAAAGCTTAGTATAGTTGATATGCTCAAGTACACAATACACACACGTTTTGGTTTTGATATGTGTTTTCATGAATAGTTAATCAAAACAAGTTTAATTGGTTTATATGTATAGTAGATGTTTTCCTTCTATACATGCATGCTTAAACTTTTAAACAAACTTATTTTGACTTTTCTATTCATGTGTTGAAAAATCAAGTTTGATAAAAATACAAGTTTTGGTTTTTGATAAAATTTACAAGACACAAAAATGATTTAATATGTTGATATATGTCTTGAAATTTTTATCACAAGTTTGTTTATCAAACTAAAATGATAAAACAATTTTTATGGTAATTTTAAAAGAGATAAAAGAATTTTCAAAATTAATTTTACCCAGGTTCTGACCCAGACTGTGGCTGACAGACTAGCCCGGTCGACCGGTGCGGTCGACCGACGTGCACAGCCTTGTGCACGTCTGGCAGCACAGTGGGCCGGTCGACCGTGCGGTCGACCGGACCAGAGAGCCTTGCTCTCTGTATCTGGGCGGTCGACCGGGCGGTCGACCGGACCAGAGAGCTCTGCTCTCTGTATTTGGGCGGTCGACCGCACGGTCGATCGGATTGCTCCAACGGTCATATTTTTGACCGTTGGCGGTCGACCGGCCAGTCGACCGCAAGCCTGTCAGGCTGCCGATCAGCCTAACGGCTAGTTTTCTGTTTGGCCTATAAATACCCCATTTCTTGGGGGTTTTGGCTAAGATTTTCTGAGCTAATTTTTCCCTACTCTCTGGTTTTAAAAACAAGTTTTCAAAAGAGTTTAAAGAGCAAAAAGATTCATCTTGTTTGTTTTTAAGTGTTTTGTTATTTTCAAAGAAAATAAGTTTTGGGGAATTGGTTTCTTGTTCTTCATTTCTATATCAATTTGGTATTTTCCCAAGAGATTTTCTTTGATCAAAATACTTGTTTTCCACACTTGAGCCTTATCTTCTATCCTATTCTATTAGGATCTTGTTTTGTGGAAAAGAGAGATTATTTGAGGTTGTGGAAACCTCCAAGTTGTAAACACCCTTACTTTTTGTTGTATCCCTCTTTGGTAGAGGTTGATCGGGTGATTGGTTTGCTCCCTCTTTGGTAGAGGTTGAGGCTTGTGTTTGCTCCCTCTAGTGAGTGGTGGAGATTGGTTGTAACCCTCTTCGGTAGAGGTGTTGGTTGTTGTTTGGTTACGGGCCTACCCCTCGGTTGTGAGGCGGTGTTTGAGGGAGGAGTTCGGTACTCCTATTGTTGTAACAAATCCTCCTCGGTGGAGGTTCCCTCGGTGGGAGTCCTCGGTGGACAAGATAGTGGATTAGAAATCCTTCTCGGTGAAGGCGGGGACGTAGAGCTAGGGGCTCGAACCTCGAAACATATCTTTGTGTTTGCGTTTGATCCATTGTCTCTCTAACTCTCTCTTTTACTTGTGCAAAGCATCATTCATATCATTCATATCTTATTGCTTGCATTTGTGCCTTGCATATTTCATATTGTCTATATCCATTATATGCTTGGTTGTTTGTGTGTGCCTCACTTGTACTTAACCACAAGAGCTTCATATAGCACCTCAACCCTTATCTAGGGGAATCAAGAGGAGTTAGTCCAGAGCCCTTCACGGGGAATTCGGCTACACTTGTGTGTTGTACTAAGTGTGTTGCAAATTAGTTTTTAAGCTTCCGCATTTAGGGCATTTAGTTTATAGATTAGCATATCACCTATTCACCCCCCTCTAGGTGATTTCAGTATGGAGATAGAGAGAGCGACAAATAGTACGAGAGAGAGCATTAGTGAGATGGAGAGAGGGAAAGGTTGAGGGTGTGGGATTTTAAATTAAAAGAATGTCAGTTAGAATCGTGTAGAAAAATGGAGAAAGGGGGGAGTAAAGAAAATAAATAAAAAGAAAAGATAGGAAAAAGAAATATTATTAGTAGTTAATTATTATTAAATAATTGGGTCAACTTTTAACTAAGTTAGAACAGTCTCCAAGAATTCTGTAAAATCATAAATATTATCCTGAGGATCAACGTGAAATCGGATTCAAAGTCTGATTTACAAATTAAAAATACTGGAATCGATTGGTGATATCGGTCGACACCGAATTAGCCAGATTTTGGACCAATTCAGAAAAATTTCCAAAAATATGCTTCAATAGCAAAATTTTTAAGAGTAATTTGGAAGAGATTTTAGAAATTCAATTCTATTTGTGAATTAAAAATCATGGAGTCAATTATTGGTACCGGTCGACACTGAATTCGGAGATTTTTTCAAAATAATTTAGAAAAGTTTCAGAAAATTTTAGAAAAATCCAAAATATTAGAAAATGAGATTTAAAGCTGAAATCGGTTAAGTCTGACCACTAGAGAGGTCAAAACAAATATGCACACCATATCGTGTACTGACACGGTGACACACGCACATATATCAAGGACTGGGGCTTACTATAACACCCCGTTCCCAGAATACATACTTAGTTATGTATTCAAATTTTTTTATCGTATTTTTCAATTTACTTCCTGTATTTGTTTTTATTTTATGAATTATTTATATGATCATTTTGCCTTAGATCTAGATTCGTGGACTCAGAGTTAGCCCTAGTCTGAACCGGGGACCCGATCCTAGAGTATTGCTCAATTTGATCTTTTCGGTATTGAGATTTGACCGATTTCAATTTCAAACATCATTTTTTAATATTTTAGATTTTTTATGCTTTTCTGTAATTTTTTTGGATTAAATTGCAAAGCTTCAAAACCGGTGTCGACTAGTGCCACTGATCGATTATCAGATATTTAATTTATAAACTGAGTTGAATTTCTAGAAACTACTTTCACATTATCTCTTAAAATCATATTTTCTATTTAAATATATTTTTAGAGATTTTCTAAATTTATCGAAATTACATCGAATTTGGTGTCGACCGGTTTCTTTAGAAGATTCCAAGATTTTAGTTTAGAAAATGAGATTTTTTTTCTTCTGAAAACTGATTTCATATTATCCTTTAGGATGATGTTTTCTATCTCAGAATATTTGGGGATTTTTTTTGAATTTATCAAAATTCCGCCGATCTGGTGTAGACTGGTATCGACGGTTGATTTCATGAATTTTAGTTCGAAAATAAGATTGAATTTCTGAAATCTAATTTCATCAGGCATCTTAAAATAATATTTATTATTTTTTTATAATTTTTAAAAATCTTTTTGAGTTACTTCATTTTTCGGGCTTTTGCCGAAGTTGAAAAATGTCCGTTTGAAAAAAACAAAACAGTTTAAATATTTGAAATTATCGCTGTTACTGTAGCTGGACACAGTGGCAGTCCACTGATCGGTCGACCAGTGAATGATGCCAGCGGTCGACCGGGTGGTCGACCGTTACCGTAAATAAAGCGCCTAAGATTTGAGCTTAGTCTGGCGGTCGACCGGTCGGTCAACCGGCTATATAAGCCAAAATTGAGCTCTGTGCGTCGGTCGACCGGCCACTGGCCCTGGGCGGCGTGTGTTGGCCCAAAGGCCCATCACTCTAATTTTGATGATGATTAACTCATATAATTATAATTACTAATGATCTTGTGATACATCCTTCTCGCCTGATTCGAAAAATTCCTTGAAGATAAAGAATTAATGTGTTGGAATCCTATGCTAATCCTTGCAGGTGAGAGGGGTTTCCTCTATTCTCTTGGAAAGAAGTAGCTGCCCGTGCTTCATCCTCTTGCCTGTGTCTGTGTGTCTTTGGGTGTGTTCGTCTTTGTTTCCTTAGCTTGCTGGTGGGCTATTTATAGGCTCCACAAGGGTAAACATCCCCTAAAAATTAGCAAAAGCTGTTAAACAGCCTATAACGTCTGTCCGACGAGGTTAGAATAGCCTTCGGCGAGGCTAACCAATAGTCGTTGGCTTAGGAGAGTTATGATCCCCTTAATTATTTTCTTTTAATGAGGGATTTTAATCAATTTAACTGCCCGAGAAAAACAGTCAATCTCACTAAGTTAGTGGGAGATAATTCAACGAAAGCTGTTAATTGAAACTGAAATACAACTTTTAACGCCTGTCCGGTAAGGTTAAAATGGCCTTCAGTGAGGCTACATTAGCTTCTGGCAAAGCTAGCCAACAACTACTGGCTTCATGGGAGTTACGATCCCATTGATATCTCCTCGTGATGAGGGATATTAATGGGGCATAACTGCCCATTAAAAGAGGCAATTAGTCCTAGTAAGTTAGTGGGGTGTTGGCTCACAAGGATTTACAAAGGTCAATAGACCTGCAATGTCGCCTGTTTGGCGATGCTAAGCCTCTAATTTCTAGTAAAGCTAGTCAGTTTGGCAAAGTTAGCCCATTGGGCTGAAGCTAAGTTTCTAGCTTCTGGCAAAGCTAAGTTTCTAGCTTCTGGCCCTTTCTGGCGAAGTTGGTTGGCTAAAATAATGATCTTTTAGGCTTGTTTAAGCCTGCTTAAATGTATCTTTTACCCTCTTTACACTAAGTTGGATTCGGTAAGGTTTGGATGATCGATCTATTCACTGTGGATTGATACGAGCCTGGCAAAGTGTGAATTGATTGTCAAATTATCTGCGACTTCTCTTTCAGAAATGTCGGCAAGCTAGATATTGTACAAATCAACTGAAGAGATATATGAAATTTTGTCTTTTAGAAGTGTCAATAGGGTAGAGTAGACTACTCTTAATTGGATGATCACCTATGTGAGTGTAGAGCTGAGGCTGACTCTTTGAAAATCTCTATGAAGGCTGTGATTTCCTAAACACTCCCTGGAACTAAGAATGTCTCGGGTAAAAATGGACACAATCGAGAACCAAATTTGATTTGGAAAGATATCGCATGAGATCTATTGACCTAGCTTACACAAACAGTCGACAATTCAAGACATAGTTCACTGATTGGCTAGTAAGTCCGACAAGATTTTTGCTATGAAAGGTTCAAGACCTAGTTCATCTTTCTTGATACAGTTACTTTTCTTAAGTGCCTTTAACTATAATGTCAGTCTCATGGTGTGTATATTTTCTTGAATCTTCATTCATTGTGGGGATTGTTGGAAACTTGAATTAACCAAGTGAATATTTGGGAAAACTTGAGCTAAATTTTAGGTGTGACTCGTTGCTCAGAATGCATGGGAGATGGTTGAAATGTGTTCTCATTCCATTGGGGATGAACGTGGGATATTCACATATTCAATTATGTTTTCGGATGAATGAAATATTCAAGTATGAAGTTGGCCTAATACAATTGCTAAATGGGACCAAAAAGAGTGAAAATTCTTTGATTCCACATTGGAAGTGATAAAGAAAGTTGAGTGGTTTAAATATGAAAAGTTCGGATCTAAGGGCGTGCCCGGAGGGTACTTGAAGTCTTCACAAGCATTTGGGGGAAGCCATGTCCGCACGCGCCATTGCCACCATCCGCCCCGTGCCGGCCTGGTACTGGCGCGTGCATGCGCGTGACAGGCCCATTGGTCCAGTCCTTTTTTTGGACTAGACCAGGTCGAGTATAAGTGCAGCCTGCAAGCTTCTAACTGAATGGTTGCACTGAACCATTGCAACCGCTCTCAAACTTTCTTAACTATTGTTTGAATTCTACTATAAATATGGCAAAATTCGACCAGTTCTACATTCTCTCAGAAAATGAGAGTTTCCTCTTACAGTGAAGAATTGTCTCTTTCAGAACAGAAATCCTGTCTAAAATAAAAGTTGTCCTTTTGATCCGTTCAAATTCAATTTTTTCAATTAGTGAAAGGTATGGCCTGATTTTGGTTCCACTGTATGGGCTTTTGCATTGTGTTTTGTAAATACCGTGAATGAATGTTATATCTTGAAAAAGACCAGCATCCATTATCCCATAAACACAATAACAAGGAACATAATTGTCTTAAGGAGATTTGCTTTATGCATACCTCATCCCATAATCTGTATATTTGAAATAATGTTCTTATTTCAGAAATTATTGGCGAATTATTTATCTTGAATAAATAATTATTGTATTATTATTAAAATGAGACTGATTAATTGGTGGCTAAGAAAGGGAGTTGAAAGGTAGTTTTAAATTAAAGAACATTCTATTGGACGAAAAATCTCACTTGATTATCATCGATATGACCAATTAGACTAGTTGCTCTTGATTAATTGTCAGAATTTACAATTTCAACAATATCATCTATGCCTAATTCCACCCAAGGGAAAAAAAAAAGAAAATTAAATGACAGAATTTTATAAGGGATCGTTGTTTTGCTTGGAAAGAGAATCGAATTTGGAGACATGCAGGCCCCATCACACGGGCAACTCCAATTCTCCGTTTCTCTGTTTGTTTGTAATCCAAGGTTAAAAAAATATGCTTCATATTTATAAAAATAATAAGAGGTTTTTATTAGAAAATAGAGAAGAAAATAGAGGCGTGACGGTTTTTTAGAATTAAGAAAATGAAAAAGGCAAAATTTTAAAAAGTCATATTTTGAAAATATTCATAAAATTAAACAAAAACAGATTTGTTAAATTGATCTCTTCGCTGCCACGTAGGTGTTGAGACTCGGGCGCAACCGTCTATGTGGAGCTTTTTTGTTTGTATTTTCTCGCAAGTTTTTTATATATTCAAGGTTCTCTCTCTCTAAAAATTTCCGCTCAATTCTAAATAGAAAACAAAATTTTCACCGACTCACCGCCGCTCCACGTGTCAGTCCAGCACATCAGACGGTCCTCATTGTCCAATCCTGACACCTGCCCCTCACAAATTCATTACCGCCAGACATGTTTCGTTGTTCCGCGGGCACAGCGGAACCGCATCATCTGATTATCGTTACGTAGGTGCTGTTTGGTTGGTTGCAAAACTTTGCAAAATGTAAAAAGTTTTGCAACTTTACACTTTTCACTTGTTTGTTTTCATTTGCAAAATGCAAAAACTTTTCCAACTTACAGTTGCTACAGTTAAATTTGTGGTCATTTAATTCTCACTTTTACACTCATATTTTCTCATTTGCAGTTGCTACAGTTAAATTTGTGGTCATTTAATTCTCACTTTTAAACTCATATTTTCTCACTTGCAGTTGCTACAGTTAATTTTGTGGTCATGTATCTCTCACTTGTAGTACACCAATTCAAAACAGTTACTTGATAATCAATATATAATTTAATATTTTAAATAGTGTTCAATTTCTTATTTAAGTATTTAATTATTTTATATTTTTAATCTTTAATTTTTTATTGTTTTTAATATTGTTTTAATATTTAATATTTTACTATTTTAATTTACTATTTTTATTTAATATTTTATTTAATATTTTATTATTTTATTAATACTTATTCCATTTTTTATTATTTTATTTAGAGTAAATATTTTATTAATATAACAATATTATACTTTAATATAAAATTACTATATATTTAGTTATTTAATTTTTAATATAAAAAATACTTTATTAATATCATAATATTTTTATTATTATATTAATATTTTATTATGTTAATATTGTAATAATAATTCAGTATAATAATACTATAATGATAATTTATTATTAAATTATAATTATATTTTACTTTGTTAATTTTATATTTCTATAATATTACAATAATATTATAATAAAATTTTTACTATAATAATTTTCAAGTATTTTTAATATTATTACTATATTTTTACTATATTTTATTTCTTTTAACATTTTTTAATATTTATATTTTATTAGTATTCTTAAAAATTTTATTAATGTTCTTTAGATTTTCTTAAAATTTTATATCATTTATTTAATTAATATTTTAGTAATATTTTACTATTTATACTAATATTTTATTAATATTATTATTATAAATAAAATATTAAGATTATTAATTTTTTATCTCAAATTTATTAATACAATTTAATTTGCAATATTAGATTTAATTTAATAGTATTTATAATATTTAAATCACTGCTACAGTTAATTTTGTGGTCAACTTTTCCACTTTCACTTTTACATTACCAACCAAACACCGTAAAACACAAAATACTTTACCATTTACACTTTTACTTTACCAACCAAACACCGTAAAACACAATATACTTTTCCATTTACACATCACTTTATCAACCAAACACCGTAAAACACAATATATTTTCACTGCTACAGTTCACTTTTTCCATTCTCATTTTACAACTTACGACTTGCGACGTTTTGCAACGAACCAAACAGGCCCGTAATCTAACTATTTACCCTCCTCTCTCCTCACGCCTCCTCGGCTTCCCTCTCCCTTCTTTCTCCACGAGGGCCCAATCTACACCATCACCTGGCGAAGCTAATTCTTCCCTCGGACGAGAATACCCCCGACGAAATCACCAAATCACCAGCGTTTCGTGCCACCGCGCGATGCCATTTCCTGAATCTCTCTGTAGCGGCACTGCCCCTCTGCGGCATTCAAAAACCTAAGGCTCATCATCTTCTAGCTGAGAACTCGCGCCGGATGATGAACAGAGGAGAAGCTCGTCGATTGTACCAGGTCAGGAATTATTGAATGAATTTTCTCTGTATTATAATCTATTTAGGCGGTTCGATCTCTATGCAAAGTCGTCTTTTTTCCAAAAAAAAAAAATGGAGTAAGTTTTCATGCGGTTCCGCTTCTTCTTCGCGCTAGGGCTTTGAATTTTGTTGCGGACAGCAGGTTTATGTGTCGAATTAGGGAAATCTCGATGCGGATCTTGCATGCATTGTGGAAATCGTGTGGAATCGAGAACTGCCTGATCTTTAAAGAATTGGGAATGTTTTGATTTTGTTTTTCTCCATTGGGTGCCTCAATTATGCTTTGCATTTCCTCACAATCACAGTAGAATTTCTGTAAGAAGTTCAAAAGTTACGTCGGAGTTTATGCTCTTTATGGCTCTAAATTTTTTAAAATTGTTCGAGGAACCATTGATTAATCTCAAATGCAAGAGAAGTTGGATAGTACACTGTTTCACTAGTCATACAGTACATAAATTTTCTAAAGTTCATATTTTTCTAGATTTTGAAATTAAAATTAGTGAATGCTTGCATGTACGTGATCTCCGTCCCTTATGAGCAATTAAATTTATAAATAATATTGGAATTCGGAAAGAGAGGAATTTTGTTTCACTATCTGCATTTTGTGGAACATATGGCATAGTCCACTCTCAAAAAGAAAGGAAAAAAAAAGAGAAAAAGGGAGAAAAGCTAGAGAAAACATCACCCCGTTTTTGTGCATTACCTGTAGATGTGTGTTCCTAGTTGTCTATGCCACCTAAATTTGGGTTGTGAGTGTCCACCTGACCCCCTTTTTGTGCATTACTTCTAGATGTGTGTTCATAGTTGTCTATGCCACCTGAATTTGGGTTGTGAGTGTCCAACTGAAAAAAAAAGTCATGCAACCAGGTTGATTTCATGGAGATCTACCTAACTTCTACTTTGGTTCTCATCTATCTATTCCAACCCTCCTTGAATCAAAAGGGGGAGCACAATGTGAAAATGGAGGCATGCGCACCACACCGTTGAATTGAAGATAGAAACTGCAATAGACTATGCAATAAAATGGATGAGATCATATCTTGAATGTGCATAGCCTCAAATGCAGACTCATATAGATGGCTTGCTGACCATTATATTGTGGGCAAAGAAAACTGCCTTAGTAAGACTGAACTGTACTGTTTCTTAATTGCTTCCCTCACCCCACCTGCAGAGCCTTCATTGGAATTAAGGCTGATTGGGGGTTATCCGGAGGGCAACATGTTCACCCGGGCTGTGGCATTTGTTAAACTGTCCCATTTCTCAGCTCCACAGTGTTGCATCTCACCACCAGCTGTTGCAAGTGATTCAATCCTGCTCCCCTACTTGGAGAGAGGACAGGTAACAATATTAATAAGCATAGCTGAGTATCAGTAAAGAAAAAACTTTTACTAATCAAATTTTGTTTGTTGTTCTAATAGGAAAGCCTCAAATATTGTCTCAGGGGATCACTTCTTTCTTGTCTGAGAAGTTTGGATTTTGAAATTACTTTCTAGTACCAACTAGGTGAAAACTACATCTAGACTCATTTGGGGTGAACATAAGAAACAACTGACTATGGCATGGTTGCTGGAGTGTTTATGTAGTAGTGAAATCATTGCATATGCATGAAGGTAGAAAGTGAGGTTTCTGTCTTGTTCATAAATTGAAAGCTATGTAGTTGACCAACATTTCTATCATGAAGCTGTACCCGTGCCGGTTACCGACACTTCTTGGACACTTCTCGGGCATCTGTCAGACATTTTTTAGTTTAGGATGGACGCTTCTTCAAAAAATGTCTTATATTTATCATACACTTCTTTGTTCATGTTATATGTTTGAGATATTTATATAGCTTGATGTATATATATCACAAACTATAGAGAAAAAATGTGTCAAACTATAGATTTGTATGAGCTGTAACTATTTTAGCTATCTTTCAATGTAAGAAGTGTAATATGTTGAGCTACTCTGCACAAAGTTGAAGAGCTTAGGACTATTACAAAGTCAATGATAGGTTGAAATTTAAGCATATATGTTATCTTCATATGATATTATATTATTAGACGTCTGGAGTTTTGTATGCACGGACATGTTTATGTATATATGCACATATGCATTTCCTCGTCTTATCTACATATTCTCTAGTATTCTACTATTCTAGTGTTATGTTGCGGTGTCGTCATGTCCTGCTCTTCAAGGAAATGTCCCTTTGTGTGTTCATGCCCATGTCGTACCCGTGTCCATGACCGTGTCCATCTTAGACTGATAGATTATTTCTATTTATTGTGTTTGTGGGATAATAAGGAAAGCAATTTTCTTTTCTTGTTCTTGTTGTTTATGGATCAATCTTGAAAATTTAAACATTAAGAGTCATTAACTTTAATTGGGTGCTTTGATGGGAAATTATGAATGTGAGTAATCAAGACAAAGAAAATTGTTATCCAAACGCTTCCATTCAAGTTTTTGATGCGGCGAACGCATGGATGCTTCAAGGACACTCCATTGACAAACATGTTATAATATGGTGGTGGTTGCCTTTCTCATCAATTTCAATGCTTTATATGCATGATGTAACGTCCTAACCATGTCGATTAAATGTATGAATCAATTTTATCAAACTGTGAATTGATTGATAATGTTGGTTCATTTACATACATATACATACACATATTTGCTGTAGTGGTCAAAATTTGACCCACGTCAGGATCAAGACACGTGTCCCCTCCATTAGAATTTTCCAAAGACACTCGCAAGGAAAAACCTCCGAGTAAGAGCAGCGTCCAGAACATTCCCGAAATCATTCCCTTCTTCCGAGGACAATAATTGTTCTGAGAGTGTTCATTATCCCGAAGTCAGTTCTTTCGACTTGAGCAAGATAACCTCTGCGACTGACTCCATCAACTCCCGTCTATATTTGTGGAGTCCGTTATGCCACCAGGTCAACTCATATTTCAAACGTGGTCTATGATTCCTATTTCAACGCGAGCAGTTAAGAAAGTAGCAGATATCACTCCTGTAATCAAGAGCACAATTTCGGCTGTTGAAATGGATCACGTGTAGATCATGCGGTTATTGAATCCCACATGACTCGTACTGTGAACAAAACCCCCGGGTATATAAGATATCTGGAGGGGACAAAGGAGGAGGACATACTGAGATTGAGAGATATCTAGAAAGAAGAATAGAGTATATCCCCTGTTTTAAATATCGGCCGATACAGCCGAGATATCGTCCGATATTTCCTTTTTTGCCTGCTGCCGATACGATATGGGAAAATCATTTGCCATATCGTTTGCAGTGAAAAACGGCCGATATTTGAAATATTGGCCGATGAAGTGCCCAATATTGGCCGATAAATCTCTGATATGTTACCCGATATGAAATAACTTATTTATTACATGACTGCGTGTAAATGTATATTATTTTTTTACTGTCTCTGCAAGCATATTACATCATTTTTATTAGGTAGATGATATGTATGACTCTAAACCAACTCTTAATTATCAATATTTCATTATATATAGTGTCCAATATGAACGCCCGATATGCGCGCGTATCCCAGATATCTCCTCCGATATTCGATATCCGATATGAAAAACCTACATCTGATACGATTCCGTTATCTGATATTTAAAACCTTGATAGAATCTACTGTAATTCTCTGAAAATAGTGAATTCTCACCCTCCCTATGGTTTTTCTCAAATTGGGTTTCCACTTAAAACGTGAGTTTTTGCGATTGGTTTTTCTACTCCCGCTTAGATCTACGTTACAATTTGAAGTGTAGACAAATTTCTTCTGAGAGTTTACCCCTTTATTTTTTGTGCTTTCATTGAGATTTGAGTACTCACACTCAAGATCTGTCCCTCTTCAACCTTCCTCAAACGGCCTCATCTTGATCAGCGATGACCCCACGCAAGAAAGTTACCAGTGGCGTAACTTCCAAGGGAAAGACCAAGGCAACTGTCGGAGGCGCGGTCTTCAAGTGAATCAACAATTAACCATTCGCGGAAGGTACTGTCTTCACCACGTTACATGAGCCGTCTATCAACACCCAACCTCCACAATAGCAAGAACAGTTGTTTCAGCTGTTTCGAGAGATGGAGTAGATGAAGGAACAACAACAGAATTCAGATCGCGAGCGGGAGCAGATGATTCTCGACCACGACAATATTCTTTGCAAACAAGAAGAGTTGAAGCTGCTCAACCCACAGCTCTAGGCTCAAGTTGTCGCTCTTCAGAACAGATCCGCACAAGCAAAGGGCAAAGCTGAGAACGGTGGGTTCCCATATTTTCATGTCCTCGAGGAGCTGATCCAGAAGTGGATCGTGGAGGCCAAGCTCCCCGCTTTTCAAGGACATCCAAGAGTGTGAGCTTCCGAAGAAGTTTTGACTCCCACCTTCGACAACTACACTAGATCGAGCGATCCAGTCCAGCACATCCGCTATTTTCAAGACAAGATGATGCTCTACTCCCGGAACGAACGGATAATATGCCTTACATTCACCTCTAGTCTTAGAGATGCAGCATCAGAGTGGTTTACTCTCAACCACTTGCTCTCTCCGTAACTTCTCGTAGATCATCGAGGCCTTCCTTACGCAATATGCTACTCGCCAAGAAGTCAAGAGAAGCAGCCACCATCTCCTTTCCGTCAAAATGAGGTCAGGAGATAGCCTCAAATCTTATATCAATTTTTTTCTTGAGCCAGCACGCCAAAGTCCCCAACTGCGGAGAGGAAATATCTGCACTCGCGTTTATCAGCGGGTTACAGGTCACTCACCCCTTATACAAGCATCTTCTGAAGACAATGTCGCCAAAATATCGCTCTCTCGGGAGGAGCCATTCATCTAGCTGGAGGAGGCATTGAAGGCTTCCTCTAACCCCTCAACAAAGTTTAGCGAGGACGGAATGAAATCAAAGTCCGCTCGTGAAGCTCCCGATTCCCGACCAGCATCGGGGGCATCCTCCTACAAGAAACATGCGCTCTCCATAATGCTGTCAAATCCAATCTAGGGCTACAAGTCTGCAGAACGTTTCACTCCCTTGAAGCCTCTGACCGATGAAGTCTTCAACACCTTCAAAGATCAACCATAGGTCAGACGCCCAAAGCTAATCCTGCCCAATCCATCACTGACTGGGTCGGAGTACTGCTCATTCCACGACTGCAAGGGGCACCAAACTATTCATTGTTGGGCCCTCCGAAGATATCTGAAAGAGCTCATCCAACAAGACTTCCTTGAGGAATATGTCCCACCTCCGAGGCAATTTCGCGGAAGTCAAACGCCCTATCTTCCCAAGAGCAAAACGCGATTGCTCAGTACAAGATGATCAACTGAACTATCAGACTCCCCTTCAGACAGTGTACACCCTTCCGAACCCTCTCATTGTATTGCATTTTGAGAATAAATATTGTTCCATGCTTTATATTTTGCAGATACAGTCATCCAACATGTGCCCCGATGATGGGATTTTTCCTTACCCGGAGGCAACCAAGAAAACCCCCCGATGATGGGATGTGCCACCACATAGAGGCGGTTACGATTTTCATCCCTCCTTAGCGCGGCGTCAGAACCCGCTCCATAGCGCGGTGTCGGGACCGCTTCGAGATGGGATTTTCCCTATTTGGTACCCATTGTGCAGTGTTGGAACCCGCTTTCATAACGCGGCGTCAGAGCCCGCACCGAGATGAAATTTCCTCCACTCGTATCCATAGCGCAGTGTCGGAACCCGTCCCATAGTGCGGTGTCAGAACCTGCCCCATAGTGCGGTGTCGGAACACGCACATGCCTACGGGCCTTTCACGATCGTCCTACGGAAGTCGAAACCCTCTGTTGTGGGATTTACCCTACTTGGAATCCCCTATCATGCTGTAGGGATTTCTCATTCTTAGAGCCGCCGTCTCTTCCGCTGATAGGATTCCCCCAATTTGAAGTAGGCAAGCCTACGGGCCTCGCTCATCTAAACCAACGGGTGGATGAATACATACATATTTTGTTGTGAGATTTCTTCTACTCGGGAGACAGGTCCATTGATGGGATATCCCCGCATGAGAAGACAACTCTGCTGTTGGGCTTGCTCCCACGTTGGAGGTACCAGATCGTCAACCGGGTAGAGGCCCCTATCCGGGACAGACGTATCCAATCTGTTGTTGGGATTTCCTCCACCTCAGACCAACTTTCCTGTAGATACTATCGGACTATGGGCATACGCGGGATCAGGTATATTTATGTGGTTTCCTTGTTTTGATTCCCTCTCGACGTACCGACCTCGCGTGATCGTAAGTCTAATAATTTTCTGAAGACGTGACATTAAGGACAACCTTTCAAATGCAAGGACTACAGGTATGACTTTAAAAGTTTTTGAGCATGGTTAATTTGTCTGAGGGTAACTCGAGTTGTAGTAGCTCGGGAAATGGTGACAACATAAAATATATATGAGAGTTTCTTTGTCTGGATTATCCCCTCGACGTACTAGTTACATGAATCCATTAGACTAAGCTCACACAATAAGTTTTATCCACATTTGCATTTTAACACTTAATTTCCTTGCCTCAATGAGTGTTTGTATGTGCATACTAACCTTTCTTGTAGCTTGCGTGCCCCGAGAATAGAATTTTCCCTACTCGAGGGCTGAACTTTGACCCTTCTAGACGGGATGTGCCCCCGCGTCAAAGTGTTAATGCAGATTGACCTCGGTGTTTTTAGGAGAACCGAGATCCTCCATTGTGGGATTTTTTTTCCTCTTGGTATCCATAGCGCGACGTTGGAACCCCCACCGAGATGGAATTTTTCCCACTCGGTATCCATAGTGCGGTATCGGACCCGCTCCATAGTGTGGTGTTGGAACCCGCCCCATAGCGCGGTGTCGGAACCCGCACAAGCCTAGAGGCTCCCCTTATCTGAATCTACAGGCGGATGAGTACATGCATACATACGCTTTCAAACAAAACCAAGGCAAATCAGGTAAGATCTAAACACACATATGCATTTCTATTCCAAATTCACTTTCATTACAAAATTTTCTCAATTACGTCCATTCAATTACTTACTCGGCCACATCTTACAATAGTGATACGAGATCTATTACATGTTTGTGTTTGCTTTTTTTTTTGAAAAAGAAATACATATAAACATATCCTGACTCAGACTCGCCAAAGTCCGTGATGCTGAAGCAAACAAAGATCCCCCAATTGGGGAACGCTTCATGCATGCGCGCTCTTATTGTTCACACTACCACTCACAACCCCCAAGGAAGCCTAGGGAGGTTTCTGCACAATAATAGGAGGTTCCTAAATGGAGAACCATCTTTTTCTCCCCGAGTAGAGCACGCCTCCAAGGCAGCTAGACAATCTCGTCCAAAACGTGCAAGAACGTGATGACGTCATATCATGGTCCCTCCATCCCGAACAAGTACCCAGGAGTCTAAAACACGGGCGCCTCATCATCCTGGGTCATCAATCATGTTTCTTTTTCGGGCCTCACCTTAAGAAAATAGTCTCGGTGCAAGGACCACGGGACCCGACCCGGAGCGAAGAGTCCAAGACGTGGACAACGACGATGGGATCAGGATCCAACTTCGTCGCCACCTAAGTAAAATCTCACTCCGTCCGCACCCGCCACCAGGAAAAGGCATGTTTGAGCAAATCAAGTCAGAGCTTGAGCCCAATCTATTCCTCCCTGGCAGCGGGATCCCATCACGAGAACTGAAATTCTAAAATTACATGATAAGGGGGCAAATGTGACGCAACCACCATCTTCATCATTGGCATCCTCTCCATCTCCTTCCATCGAGCTAAGAACGAGCAACAGTTCTATCCACCAGACACCAGGACAAGAAATATCAGGGGCAGAGAAAACCTTTTGAAGATAGGCCCCCACTTCCAGAATACTTCCTATTTATAAACGCAGAAGCTGAACCGCCTCGAATTCAAAACTTTCACAGCTGCAGAGATGATTTGAATCCCGTATTTTTCAGCATGTCAAATCTACTGGAGTCAATTCAATCCTGCCACACGATCTCCTCCATTATGAAGTCAAGATTTGGGTCATTAAGTACCTAGCTGTCTTCACCAGTTTTCAAAGAGGGCTCAGAATACTAAGAGGCATTGACCCATACCCTTCAGATTACAAATGATGCCTCAACTTTCCGATACAGGGCATACTCATTCCACTCCACTCTTTTCCCTTAGAGTTGGGAGAAAAAGGAAGCGAAGAGGGCATCTGTAGTGGTCAAAATCTGACTCATGCCAGGATCAAGAGACATGTCCCCCGCTATCAGAATTTTCAAAGACACTCGCAAGGAAAAATCTCCGAGTAAGAGCAACGTCTAGATCATTCCCAAGACCATTCCTTATAATTGTCCTGAGGGTGCTCATTCTCCTGAAGCCAGTTCTTCCGACTTGAGCAAGATAACCTCTGCGACTAGCTCCATCAACTTTCGCCTATAT
This sequence comes from Agave tequilana, assembly GCA_038442645.1. NCBI lineage: Eukaryota > Viridiplantae > Streptophyta > Magnoliopsida > Asparagales > Asparagaceae > Agave > Agave tequilana. Next base: position 104,200 of record JAVJIF010003403.1, on the reverse strand, counting down.
TTGTGAAATTCATTACGCCACCAGGTCAATTCCTATTTCAAACGTGGTCCATTATCCCTCTTTCAACGCGAGCAGTTACATGAAGCAACAAATATCACTCCCGCAATCAAGAGCATAGTCCCGGCTGTTGCAATGGATCACGTCGTGTAGATCATGCGGTTATTGAATTCCGCATGACTCGTACTGTCAACAGAACCCCTCCGGTATATAAGATATCTGAAGGAGACAGAAGGAGGACATTCTGAGATTGAGAGATATCTAGCAAGAAGAATAGAGTTTATCTGTATAGAATTCATTGTAATCCTCTGAAAATAGTGAATTCTCCCCCTCGGGTTTTCACGTAAAACCTTAGTCTTTGCGATTGCTTTTTCTATTCCCTCTTAGACCCGGGTTACAATTTGAAGTGTAGACAAATTCCTTCTCAGAATTTACCCTGACATTTGCATACACTGTTGAGCTCGTTTCAAAAGTTTGGAAGGGTCCTATATCATATACTTGAAAACCGTGTACGGTACCCATGTTTAAGTGCGAAGATGGGTGTTCTGAGAAGGATGTCAAACAATGCAATTGTCGCTATAGTGCAAAGTACGGCCTCATATATTTAAGTATCACCAATAATGTTCATCTCAGCTCTAATAACAACCCATATTGATACTATTTATTATCCCTTGGCTTGAAGGATTAGATGCATGGTAAATCATTAGAATGGGAAGGAAGTCTAGGTAAGTCCTTTGTTGCACTGTATTTTTTTCCCTTGCCATAAGACTTTGTTCGTGATTTATCATATCCTGTTATCTCAATACACAGCCTATCATTCTGTAAGATGATATTTTTATACGGAAACTCATTGCTTTAAGCACTTGCTCCACCAAATTAAACATGAAGGCGTGTTGCATTTGACCACAAACATTTAATTAGCCAAACTTGCAAATCATTTTACTATACTTTATAAGAATATATGCTTATTAGTGATTCCTGTAGGATTTAACTTTATGCAATTTATAGTTTTTTACCTTCATTGCTCTTTACCTCTTATATGCTGTATTGAGATGCCTTATATATTCTCCTCAAGGCTTCAACACGAATCATGTCTTTGATGCTAGAAGATGTACTCCGTGCTGACAAATACAATCAATCGATCCTAACTCATCAATTTTGAAACAACATAAACAGGATTGAGCAAAGGGCTTGGGTCTGCAGCTGCCCCTTATAAGACTGAACTATGCTGGTAGCCAAACAGTACCGTTGTACACACTCAGCAACCTGTGTATGCACAAAGGGTCATTTGAGTGAAGATGCGATATTCCTGGTATTTCAACATCTCAACTGGAACCCTAGGTTAATTGCAACAATGTCTTGTGTTTGCAAATGGTTTGATGAAATTGCCAAGCATGTGCTATGGAAAGAATTCTGCCGAACCCGGGCCCCAAAGATGATGCTAGATCTGGAGTCCAAGGGAAGTCATAGTGTTGATGGGAATTGGAAAGCGCTTGGGAAACTTCTCATATATTGTTCAGGTTGTAGCAAGGGGGGTCTATTTAATAGCATTCATATTCCAGGTCACTTTGTCTATCGGACACGGTTTTCTAGGACATCAGGAAAAAGTTTTCTTATTCCACAGTGTAGAACAGATGTGTTGTATGTATCAGACCCCTGCGAGCATCTTGACCAAGGAGAAGAGGGTGATATTGGTTTTTTCCGAGGTGTCTTTAAATCCTTTTCTGTTTCAAAAGTTAAGAAAATGCTGGTCGATAGGGAGGCCAAGTTCCACCCAAAAGAGGTTTGTCCCTATTGTAAGGCAAAGCTATGGAGCATGTTGCAAGCAAAGATGATACCTAGGAGTGCATGCAACAGGTTGGGTTCTTATGATGATTGCATAGAGTATTATGTGTGCCTTAATGGGCATATGCTTGGACTCTGCACTCTCTTGCCACTTACTGATTCTGAAGGTGCATCAGAATTGGAGTGATGTGCTGAGAATAGGTGTAAGGTGGTGTCTTTTAACTATAACCTTGTTGTCCTACAATAGTTCATATCTGCTTAAACATGATTGTCCAGAAACAGTTAGCTTGGTTATTTAAAATTAATGTCATGTGGAACTTCAATTTTGTCATACATAAGATATATATGCTACAAAATCTATATTCAGCTGGTTATGTCACAAATTATTTATGTCACCAAATTGGCCAAGTGTCTTTTCGATTGACTATGCTGAAAAGTTATTTAAGAAAAGGGGGAGGTGATATTTGACTTTGTCAAGTAGTATTCAGCATTTTGCTGAACTAATTTTTCTTGTACAGACATTTCAAGTAATCTACTGTGACAACTCTTTTTTATGTTGGTTTTACAAGGTTATATAATAACTGTGGCATTCTTTTTCAAATTATAATGGATTGAACATAATGATATAGAGATTTCTAATAATATTTTGTAACCCATTTGAAAGCCCAAGTCTTTAATCAGAATGCATTCAGCTATTGAGCACAACTCTATGTTGAGAAGCTTCCTGGGAAAGATTGTCCAAAATTGTTAGTGACTAAATTAAACTCATATATCTTGGACTTTGACATGGAAGTTATGGTTGATGTATCTCTAGCAACAAGGGGCTTGCATAAAATGTGGGAGGAAGAAGACACAACTGCCTTTACGTGTCAAGCATGCAACCAGGGTAAGTGTAACAACTCTTCAAAATTAACATATAATAGGATAAGGTGGGGAAGGAAATTCGCAATATGAGTTCTTTTAGGGGCTGTTTGTTTGGGTGCAAGTGGTCGGATTGCAAAGCCCGCTTGCACCTAAATGTTTTTACTTTGTTTGGTTGAATTTTGATTTTCAAATCTCACTTGCAGGCTTATTTGCAATTTTGTGGTCCACTTGCAGACCCATTTGCAATTTTTTGTTATTATTAGATTAATATTGTTTATTATTAGATATGTTGTTATTATTAGATTAATGTTTTTATTAGATTAATATCTTTTATTAGATTAATATTTTTATTATTAGATTAATATTTTTTATAATTAGATATATTGTTATTATTAGTTTAATCTTTTTATTAGATTAATATCTTTTATTAGATTAATATGTGTTATTATTAGATTAATATGTTGTTATTATTATATTAATATTTTAATTATTTGATTAATTTTAATTATTAGATTAATATTTTTATTTACATATTAATTAAGTGTTTGTTTTGTTTTAAATTTAATTACTTAAAATTTTTTTACTTATGTCATGTTTAGCAGATCTTGTAAGTAAACAACCAAACAATTGAAATTGATATCCTATTTTACTTTACAGTGGTACCAAGCACTATAATTGATAATATATTTTCTCAATTACACTTACATATTGCCAACCAAATACTTGAAAACTTGCACATAACTTTTTTACAACTACTCTAAGCAAAATGCTTTACTTATAACTTGCATTTGCAGATAACCAAACACGCCCTTGTTGATTCATGCATGTTCAAAATAAAGGACAATACGCCCATCCACCCCACCCATCACCCCCATCAAAGATCAAGATGAGTCCATGAATTTTGCAACACACCCGTCCGCCCCACGTTCATCTGGTTACAATTCATAATTGTGATTCTTTTTGATATGGGACGGAGGGGGATTTAGGGTTTGTGGTGGAGATTTTGTAGAATTGAGGAAGTACAAGAGAGGAAAAGAAAGATATGATCGTGGATCGCAATTCGGATTTTGACTTCACGCTTATGATTCAGTTCTTGGGGATTAAAATCAATACCCAAAGCAAATATCTTTATTTTTTATCAAAATCATTCAATAATTTTTGAAGATGACTACATGGCTATATATAGCCCACAACACGTGCGCTATACGTGCAATTATTGATAATATTAAATCTCACCAAATCTAACCACATTTAGATTCAAATAACTCATAAATCTCAATCAAATCTAGATTCAAATAACTTCTAAGTCTTAACCACATCTATCCAAATCTAATTTAAATAAAAATATCAAATCTACTAAATTTAAACCGTCTGTTTCCCTTATCATTCTCCCCATCTTGAAAACATTCATCCTTGATGAATATAATAGTAGGTAGACAGTAAGCACAACCGAGTTGAACCATCGCGAATCTTCAATTAGATCAAGGTGGCGGGCGGGGAATTCTCTCTGATGTGTCATGACTGCACCAAGATGGTGGAGGTGGAACTGGCTTCCGTGACAGATCTTTTTTAAAGGATGATAACTCGATTAGTGCACAAGTAACAGACGAAAGTGCATCCTCCTGGGTGAGAATCGAATCAACTGTACTTCGCACCCTGAATAGCCTGATTTACTGTGACTCTATCTCCTGTAGAAAGATCTGCAAAATTTGTACAAGTCAGGCGGTCTCAGGGACATTGGAATCCTCATAGCTGGCGAGGACGACAATAGCTCCATGGTAGACTCCGCTGGAAAATCTACAAGAGTCCCAATAAGATGCTCTTCCACTTCTGACTCTGGCTCTTCCACTTTTGGCTCTGGCACGGGCTCTAACTCAGCAATAACTTCTGGTCTTGACTCAAAAACATCAAGTTCGATAAGGACTGGAGACTTTGGATTTGGCTCATCAACAAACTTTTGGTTCTGGCTTTGATTCATCAACAACTTCTGGCTCTTTATAATCTTCCTTAGATGAATACAGAAGGTGTCAAGCATATAAAGCACGAAGATCTTTTAAAATAAACTAACATTGATAGTCAATATGGCTACATTTCTTCCAACAATAAGCTTTTCCAACAAGCTTCATTTGGGCATAGCGACACTTCTGTTCAGATGTTAGAATAAAATAACTGAAGAAATCTTCTAGATTACTTTCTCATTTCTCATATCCATACTCATCATCAGAACCACAAAAACATAGGAGAGCCGCATACATATCTCTACTTGTCATCAGCTTTAGTATTTATATATTTTCCACAAAATAAAAAATTCATAAATAAAATTTTAGAACTGAAGTTCAGAAATTATCTAAGAATCTCAACGATTCGAACTGAACTCAAATCGGACTGGAAACAGGGTCTGAAATGCCGATTTTCTGCTGCGAGAATGGTACCAGCACGAAAGAAAAGCTTGTGGAGGTCAGATCTAGTATTCAACTGCTGTGAAATCTTTCTAATAGCTCCGGAACTCAGTCATGCATCCAATGCTTTAGACGGAACTCGAATCGGTCTCCGAACGGGCCTGAAACGGACTCCAGACCGCAGCTACGCTCTGCATGAACAGTACGATGAACAGTGCAATGAATAGTAAAATACTGTTCACAGAATATTAAAATCACTGTTCACGGAACAGTAAAATTACTGTTCATGGAACAATTTTTTTTGGAAGTGAAATTTTGAAAATTTGTGGAGAAAAGGAATTTCGACTATGATACCAAATTGATATGGGACGGAGGGGGATTTAGAGTGGGGATTTTGTAGAATTGAGGAAGAAGAAAAGAGGAAATGAAAAATATGATCGCGGATCGCAATGCTTCACCGCCTATGATTCAATTCATGAGGACAAAATCAATACCCAAAGCAAATAGCTTCATTTTTTTTATCAAAATCATTCAATAATTTTTTAAAGATCACTATATGACTATATATAGCCTACAAATCGTGCACTATACGTGCAATTATTGATAACATCAAATCTGATCACATTTAGATTCAAATAACTCATAAATCTCAACCAAATCTAGATTCAAATAACTTCTAAATCTCAACCACATCTATCCAAATCTAATTTTAATAATAATATCAAATCTATTAAATCCAAACCGTTTGTTTCCCCTATTATTCTTTTCGGCTTGAAAACATTTATCTCCGATGGATGTAGTAATAGGTAGAAAGTAAGCACAACCGGGTTGAATCATATCATGAAGTCTCATTCAGGCCAAGGTGGTGGGCGAGGAATCCTCTCTGATGCGTCAAGACTGCACCAAGGTAATGGAAGTGGAACTAACTTCCGTGACAGATCTTTTTTAAAGGATGACAACTCGATCAATGCACAGGTAGCACACGAAAGTGCATCCTCTCGGGTGAGAACCGAATCAACTGTATTTCGCACCCTGAATAGCCTGATCTCCTGTGACTATCTCCTGTAGAAAGATCTGCAAAATATCATACAAGTCAGGCGATCTCAGGGACAATGGAATCCTCATAGCTAGCGAGGACGACAATAGCTCCATGGTAGACTCCGCTGGAAGATCTACAAGTGTCCCCAATAAGAAGCTCTTTCACTTTTGGCTCTGTTTCTTTCACTTCTGGTTCTGGCTCTTTCACTTCTGGCTCTAGCTCTGTCTCTGGCACGGGCTCTAACTCAGAAATAACTTCTAGTCTTGGCTCCTCAAAAACGTCAGGTTCGACAAGAACTGGAGACTTTTGATTTGGCTCATCAACAATTTTTGGTTCTGGTGTTGATTCATCAAACAACTTCTGACTCTTTGTAATCTTTCTCAGATGAATACAAAAGGTGTCGAGCATACAAAGCACGAAGATCTTTTAAAACAAACCAACATCGATAGTCGGTATGGTTGCATTTTCTCCAACAATAAGCTTTTCCAACAAGCTTCATTTGGTCATAGCGACACTTCTGTTTAGATGTTAGAATAAAATAACTGAAGAAATCTTTCAGATTGCTTTCCAATTTCTCATATCTATACTGATCATCAGAACCCAAAAACATTAGAGAGCCGCATACATATCCCTTTCCACTTTCTTGTCATCAGTTACAGTATGTATATATTTTTTATAAAAGTAGATCCATGAATAAACTTTTAGAACTGAAGTACAGAAATTACCCAAGAATCTCAACGGTTCGAACTGGACTCAAATCGGACTAGAAAAGGGGTCTGATATGCCAATTTTCTGTTGCGAGAATGATACCAGCAGCAAACAAAAGCTTGTGGAGGTTAGATCTGGTATCCAACTGCTGTGAAATCTTTCTAATAGCTCCAGCTCCGAGACTCAGTCATGCGTCTAATGCTTCAGACGGAACTCGAATCGGACTCCCAACGGGCCTGAAACGGACTCTGGACTGCGGCTGCGCTCTGCATGAACAGTACGATGTACAATACACTGAACAGTAAAAATAGTGTTCACAGAATAGTAAAAGCACTGCTCACAGAACAGTAAAATTACTGTTCACGGAACATTTTTTTTAAAGTGGAATTTTGGAAATTTGTGGAGGAGAAAAGGAATTTCGGCTCTGAAACCAAATTGATATGGGACGGAGGGGAATTTAGGCTTTGTGGGGATTTTGTAGAATTAGGGAAGAACAAGAGAGGAAAAGAAAGATATGATCACAGATTACAATTCGGATCTTGGCTTCACCGCCTTTGATTCAATCTATAGGGATCAAAATCAATACCCAAAGCAAATAGCTTTATTTTTTATTTTATCAAAATCATTTAATAATTTTTTAAAGATCACTACATGGTTATATATAGCGTACAACACGTGCACTATCATGTAATTATTGATAACATCGAATCTCACCAAATCTAGCCATATTTAGATTCAAATAACTCATAAATCTCAACCAAATCTAGATTCAAATAACTTTTAAATCTCAACTACATCTATCCAAATGTAATTTAAATACATCTATCCAAATGTAATTTAAATAAAAATATCAAATCTACTAAATCTAAACCGTTTGTTTCTCCTATCACTTTCAATGTGGAAAGAATACATTATAAATCTTTGAACAAAATTTGTACTTGTTCTATGAATTATTGCTATTCTTGCCCTGTAGTCAACGTAACTGATTCTTATGTTTTTTAAGGATTCATAGAAGTTTACTAGCATCAGTATTCTCTGAATCTCATGTAACTTGCTCTACTGAGTTCTTTTAAAATCATTCTGACAAGCTGCTATTGTTATCAGAAGGCTGTGCACGCTTGAAGTCTGAATTCTGTGAACTGCATTCAGTGTTGATCATATTGGAAGCTGTTGAAGATAATTTAGTAGATGGATGGTTTCGGCTTCTCCAAACTTTCTCGGCATATGTAGGACTACTATCCAGTAATTATGTACTGGATTTACAAGCACATGGAGAGCTGCCAATTGGTAATATCTGTTGTCTTAGAGGTAGTGGGTGCTGCTGAGTCCTGTGGATGAGGATCATGTATCTGTATTGATTTCCTTGTATGCATGTGTAACTGTCTCTAGTCAGTGTAGGCAGTTAATGATCATTTAGCGCTACATCGTTCTTCCATCACTTGGTATATATGGTCCTTTTTTAGATCTAATTACTGACTTAAATATTCAGTTGGATGCATGGATTGTATTGGGGCAATTGCTTTTTCTCTGTATTGGTTGAACTCTGTTGTATTACAACATGCATAAACTTTTATACGTGGCTTATTAAATACACAATTCAAATCTTATACCCAGCATGCAGGAGGATAGGCAAGAAAATTGCATTTTATAATACAGATGAAAGTAGTGTTGTTAGGAAGAACTGGGTCAACTATATCGCGCCATTTTCTCAGCGTGGTTCAGGCTTCAGCAGCAGCCACAGGTACGGGGAATCTTCCCTGTCGACCTTATATTTTCTGCCTTTACCCTTGCCTTTGTTTCATCATTTCTTTTTCTCTCTTCTGCTAGTGCCCTTGCTTCACCGGCGACCTTTTCAATTTTTGAAATCTCGTCTTGATATTTCTGCAGAGCTCTTGCACGTCTTTGTTCTGGTTCACTCTGCAATGTCAGTATAAATTTTTGGGTTACATCTCTGACAACCCAAGACATTACATTTTCAGTTTTCAATGTTCTTGAATTTAGTGGCATGAGCCAAGTTCTGCTATTCCTATCTAACCATTATCGCCATCCAGTAGAGAATTTTAAAGAAATTTTAAGCACCCCTTTGCCCATGTGTGTGTAGCTGGAACAATAGAAGGATGCCGGGTAACTTTAAATGAAATTTAAAATGTGAAGAGTTTTTGGAAGGTGTATGGAGGAAAACAGTAACTCTGAAGGTGACATCCAATTTAAGTTTTTTGACATACAGCTATAGAGGATCATAACATATATCCAGGGACCATTTAATTGTTGAATAAAACCTTTAGGCTTTAGCATATTTCTTTTCCTTTTATACTTGATGATATCAACTGTCTGAGAATAGGTTTGTTAACATGTTTAGTTTGGTGTAGAAGAAAATGTGATGGCAGCACATAAGTAGGACTATTTACTGAATACTATGCTTTTATGTTCAACCTTCTGTTCTTAAATCTTATTTTGACATTAAAAACAGTTCATTGTAATGTTGAATCCAAGAATATATAACTGTTGTAACAAAACCCTAACATCGGTATATTTGGACATTATCCATTGACAAACCTGTTTCCTCTCCAGACGGCGTGTGGCTTTTGCCTTCTTCTCGTTCTCCCATTCCACAATCGTGGACATCATCTTATCATACCTGTAACTTATGATGTGTCAGTAAACTGTTACTAGAATAAAATGCTGATGGTTAAACCAAAATCCAGTTCGATTGGATGTGTGTTGTAATGTTATTACCGATCTCTTATCTTAATCATCTGTTCTTTCTCCCAAGCATCGGCCTCTGCTTCAGCTTTAGTTTGCATAGGTGAGTACCCACCCTGAGTTATATTGCCAAACGATGAAGTTGGAAATTTTGTGGTGGATGGAGCTTTCTGGGGACCTGGTATCATTTCTTTTCCACTCTTACTACCTGTGTCATTTAGATACTTGTCAGTGAAAGTTGGTGTCTTCGTAACATTGGGAGTGCTATCCATTGCCTTGTCTGTGATACTGTGTTGATTAGCACTTGAGTCTTCCACGTTCATTTGCTCTGCTGTTGATGAATTCCTTGTGAAACTGTCACCTGAGACTGTATATGTGTTTGTCTTTTACTCTTGTAGGAAAAGTACATAGTTATAAGCATGTTGGGGATTTGCTATTGATTTCAACTAAAGTGGTAGCTTTGTTGTGTTATTTATTATGCGAATTTTGTTGTGAATTATTTGAAGTTAAGACAGAGTTACCTCCTGATTTTTCTTCTTCTTTTGCTTCTTGATCAGTAAACCATCGTTTGAAAGATCCCCGGAAACTGTCTAGCTTTATCTTGGTGTCTTCATTTCTGCTTTTGGTTCTGGGAACAGAGTCTCCGAAAGAAAATTTGACGGTTGATCCTCTCTGTTTCCTTGTGCTCTCTCTTTCTTCGACTGAGGTGATGGCGTATGCAGCTGCTGCGATTGCTGCTTCAAACTCTCCATCGCTGAAACTGTCTTGTTGGCTCATTTTTCTTGATGTCGGCCTCGGGAACCAATTCTGTGTTTTTCTTCTTTCTGCACAAACCAAACCTATTTTGCTCAGAATAATGGTGCTGCAGACTATTTCCTACAATACACCTGCATATACTGGACAGAACTTTTTTGTCTAATTTTCCTTTGTCTTTTGGAAAGAAAATGAGGTATTTTTTGTACTTCCAATTGAGTTGAAATAAAAAGTGGTGAATGTTATCATGATTTGCTTGCTTGTATTCTAACACTCCATCTAAGATTGACAATTTATGGGTCTTTCAACTGCATCAAAATTTAGCTTCACAAGTGTTTAGTTAGTTTCTTGTATTGTAAAATGTTCTGTTATTAGATAAATGTTTTTTAAATCATTTTGGGTTGCAATGTAACTTTTGAAGTCAGTTGTAATACAATTGTTTTGTAATACAGTTGTTTTCTTCCTTGACTTTTATTGAACTTTTTATACTTTCTCTGTAACTTTTTTTTCCCTTCTTTTTTCCCCCTCACCTCATTTTTTCCTCTTAACTAATGACTTGTGTAATATTTTTGGCTTATAAATGTTGAACCTTATTTCTGAAGAAGTGACATGAAGTAAGTTAAATTCTTTCAGGGAAAAAATGAAGAAGTAAAAGTAGTGAAGGCAATCAAATCATAACATTGTGACATGTTTAATCGATATAATACCTCGGTAAACAGTATAGTGAATTGTTGATGCTGATGACGCGGAACTTTCAGAATCCTCAGGGTTTTTCGGAAGATGGTTGAGATGTTCATGGGACTTGGGGACCTAGGGTTAGAGATGAAGCCATACTTGTACTATTTAGTCGAGCTATACGTGATCGAGAGAGGGGGTGGAGGGTTGGGGGTTGGATTTGGTGGATGGGGGAGGAGTTGGCAAGGCAAGCAAAGGTTGGGGCTGTGTTTATTTGGGATGGCAGTTGCTATTTGGATGTGAGAAGCTGGTGGGTGAAGAAAGGGATCCAACCTTTCCCTTGATCCTCAGGTTTCTGGTGGCCTGTGCACTGGGCTAAATGTGCTCCACTTTTGTATATTTTAGTTCCTCTGATGCTAAAATTTGAAGGCAAACTATTGCCCCATTTCTGAAAGTGTGTAGAACTGAACAAAGTCATGCACATATTCCCTCCTTTGTTGATTTGAGGAAATAAAGGGAAAAGATGTGGCTTTCTGGTTGTATCAGGCTGCCCATTTTTCTGACTTTTACAAACCATATTCCCTCCTTTATTGACTATGAAATAATTCGCTTAAGCTGCGTTTAGCTGCAAAGCGAGCAATTAGAAATAAAGGAAAAGGAAAAGACATCTCCATCTTCACACCCACTAAAAATTGAGTGGAGAATATTTCTAGTGACAAAATATGTTACCTGAAGTTGTTCTTGTTTTTTTTTTTTTTATGCTCGACTTTCTGTCACAAATAGTGAGAAAAACAGGCAATTCACGGTCGAAAGAACAAATAGAGAGAATAAGTTCTTTCGACCATCAATTGCTTGTTTTCCGTACTAAATTCATTTGAAATTGCCAAGATAATATAGGTACAGATTTCTCCAACATATAGCATAACATACTAGATTAGCAATAACATGAGGGACAACCTTGACTGATACTGAAGTCAAATTTCAAAACAGAACTGAGCTAATGTACTGAATTAGTTCTCACAACATATTGTACTGAAGGATACAAAAACTTTTGGGGTTTATACACAAAGCTAGGTGATTTCAGTCCTCATCTCTCCCTCCACTGGGCTCGTCGTCTGCTTCAAAGTTGACACCAGAAATGCTCATCCTACCAATATTTACTGCAACAGTAGCACATCAAATAGTGAGGAAAACAAAGGCAAACTTGTTCATGCACCTCACAGGTTTCATTTTATATCTATATTTCTTCAGTAGGGTTAAGCACTTCAACGCCGTTAATATGTATACACTAAACCAAAATCGTGCAACCTTAATTTTTCTTCTAGTAAACAAATCTCCCAGGTATCCTGGTTTTTATCAGATAGGTCTGCAATCTGTTTCAGGGAAACAGTTTGATATATATGTGCCTTTTAAATGCTATGTTAACATTGTGGCTGTCAAATTATGCTCCACCCCTCTAAGATTCGAAAGTTAAAAGCTCCTCGGCATCTTATACCTACAAACTGCATCAAATCCGACTAGATTGGGCATGGACTTTTTCATGTGTTCTTCTGCAGCGTTATCTGATATGACTCGTGTTTCGCGCTAGAAAGATACTGAAATATTTTGTTTCCCATGCTTTTCTTGGACCATGCCAACAACATCTTCTTCCCACCTGCCTAGAGTTCATATTATTAAGTTTCTTTAACTATTAATTTATTGGCATTGGGTGCCATGAAATGTGCTCAGTTCAAGAAGATAGAAAATGACATAAAAGTTTTGATACAAGATCCTGAACTTCAATCTATTTTTCTGGCGGTTTTATATTAATAAGAGGTAAAATTGGTTTATAAAAGTAAGAACAGTGAGGATGGCTGCTAAAATTTTTAAGGGTCCCTTGTTAGTTATGTTAATCTCATATTAAAGATGGACCAATAACCTTGGTTAATTAACATTGGATTCCTATTAAAGTTAACTGATATAATATTATGCCCATATTAAAGTCACATTTATATAGTTATATAGTCTCTTGAAATATAAAGGGTACCATGATGTAAAGGTTTTATTTCAAGGGGTTTAATTGCAAATGTGAGACCCACTTTTCTCCTCCTGCAAAGAAAAACAATCTCACGCTCATTCATTTGAGAATATATACATCAGAAAAGAAACTGTGAGTTTGTGCAAGGACAAGGAGACAGAGAAAAGAGGATCTTGGCATTAGGGTTTGCAGGATCAAAAGGAAGGAATCAAGGATCTTCTCCAACCTTAATTTATTCTTCATCAATGGCTTCAGGTATGGTGATTTAAAGTATTGCTCTAATTATGCATTTGATTATTCTTGAGATGTTCTTTGATTCTTGATCCATGGCTTATTTTATCCGCATTAAATCTATTGAATTTCTTACATTTGGTATCAGAGCCGTGTTTAAAGAATCAATACATCTTGGATTTAGGAATTATGGAAAGTTAGGGTGTTTGATTAACAATTCATAAAATTGATTTTTGATCTTTTAATTGTAGAATTTGTAGAGGATTTAATAGCCCTAATATCATGTTCATATTCCTCTAATTATGCAATTAAATTGGGATCAAAATCAAAGGAATTGAAAACCCTAATTTTTGATAATTTTGGGATTAAAATCGACTAAGCAGAAACTGCCTTTGATAACTGCTTCGTCGACTATTAGTCCACTAATCCCATCGTATAGTCGACTAATTCCCTTTTCCAGAAAGTTTTAAAGTCTCTGTTTGCCGCAGGAGTCGACTTGATTTTTAGTTGATTTTATGACTAGTCGACTAATTAGGGTATAGTCGACTAATCATATTTCCAAGTCGACTAATTCGGTGACCCGAAAGTTGAGAACTTTCTGTTGGATTCAGGAGTCGACTAATTAAATGTGAAGTCGACTAATAAAGTTTGTAGTCGACTAATAATATGGGTATAGTCGACTAATTTTCTTTTGTACTAGTCGACTAGACCTAATGTGTAGTCGACTTGACTTGACCCAAGTCGACTAATCTTTCCTTGTAGTCGACTAATACTTGTTAATATTCAATCATTAATGTATGTTACACATTTAAGTTGTTGTGTTAATATTGATTGATGCTTGGTCAAGTAATGTATTGAGGTATTATGGCTTTACTCAAATAAAAGATTAGAGAATATTATTGGTTAGTTTTGTATTCATAAGGCTTATTGATTTAGTAGTTGCCAAAGTGACCTATGTTAGTAAAACTTATGAATATACAACTACATAAAAGACTTGTCAATGAGGAAGACATAAAAGACAATAATATTCTCGATGGCGGTTCTAGTTAGGAGATTGGGACTGGCCCAAAGGAAAGTCTCTTTCAAATAATTATGAACCGGGGTAGGATAGTGTAATTTATGTAACTTAGTGGTGTGGAATTGGATACCCAAAGGTAACATGACTTACTAACTAAGTGACATAAATTATATTAGACCTACATAGGTGATAAAAGTTCTCACCTAAAGAGTGAACACTAGATATGCTTAGGTTTCGCCCAAAGGAGAAATCAAAGTGATATCAATAGTTCATCTTAATTAATTTAAAGTTGATGTATTGATTAGTGGCCCTAATGTGAGCAATGTCCTATTATGTTTCAGTGAACGTCCCTACTTCCCTTCACACTCATGCCACCAGCATTCCGGCCTTGGATGGTACCAACTTTTCAGAGTGGTTTGAACATGTACAGTTTACACTGGGTGTTTTGGATCTAGACATGGCTCTAACAGTTGACAAACCTGATGAAGTGACTGCTGAGAGTACAGCAGAACAGGTCAGCCATGCCAAAGCTTGGGAAAGGTCTAATAGGCTCAGTCTTATATTCATAAAGATGACCATAGCTAATAACATCAAGACTTCACTCCCTCCTACAACTAATGCATCTGAACTATTGAGTGCGGTTAAAGACCGTTTTAAGTCTGCAGATAAGTCATTAGCTGGCACCCTCATGGCTGAACTTACCACCATGAAATATGATGGTAGTAGAGGAGTTCAACAACACATTCTAAATATGACTGATAAGGTTGCTAAGTTAGGATCACTGGGAATGAAAGTGGATGAGTCCTTCTTGGTACAGTTCATCCTCAACTCGCTTCCTTCTCAGTTTGGGCCATTCAAGATCCACTACAATACTCATAAGGATAAGTGGAACTTGAATGAGCTAACTGGTATGTGTGTTCAAGAGGAAGTGAGACTGAGACAAGAAGGACAGCACTCAGTGTTGGCAGTAACTTCAGGAGGTATCCATAAGAAAAGTAAATATGGAAGAGGTAAGAGATTTCCATCAAAGAAAGGAAATGACCATGGGGAAAGTAGCCAAGGTCATAGAAAAGTTTTCACTGTCAAATGCTACTTCTGTGGCAGAAAAGGACATGTGAAGAAGGACTGCAACAAGAGGAAAGCTTGGTTCTAAAAGAAAGGTACAAATCTTTCTTTTGTATGTTATGAATCAAATCTTGCTGAAGTTCCTTCTAATACTTGGTGGATAGACTCTGGAGCCACAACTCATATAACTAATTCAATGCAGGGATTCCTTACAACCAGGAAACCGAAGGAAAGTGAGAGATTCGTCTTTATGGGGAACCGTCTCAAAGTGGAGGTCGAATATGTTGGTGTTTATCGACTACTCTTGGAGACGGGTCATCAGATGGATCTTGAGAATACTTTTTATGTACCTTCGATTTCAAGAAACTTATTGTCATTATCCAAATTAGATGTTTTTGGATATTCTGTTTTGTTTAGTTGTGAAAAACTCTCTTTAGTGTATAATTCAATTCCGGTTGGACATGGAATTTTATGTGATGGTTTATATAAAATTTCATTGAATGATGAGTTTGCACAATCTTTATTATCTCTGCATTCGAATGTTGGAATAAAACGTGGCTTAATAAATGAAAAATCCTCAATCTTGTGGCATAGACGACTGGGGCATATCTCTAGGGATAGAATTATAAGATTAGTAAAGACTGAGATTTTGGATAACCTAAACTTCACTGATTTTGATGTGTGTGTGGATTGCATAAAAGGAAAGCAAACCAAACACACTAAGAAATGTGCCACAAGAAGTAAAGAACTCCTGGAGATAATTCATACAGATATTTGCGGACCACTCTCCATTCCATGTTTCACTGGAGAGAGATATTTCATTACCTTTATAGATGATCTGTCACGTTATGGTTATGTGTATCTAATTAATGAAAAGTCTCAGGCTGTTGACATCCTAGAGGTGTTCATTACAGAAATCGAGAGACAATTAGATAGAAAGGTTAAAATCATAAGATCAGATCGAGGTGGTGAATTTTATGGTAGATATGACGAGTCAGGACAACATCCTGATCCATTTGCCAAATTTCTAGAAAAGCATGGCATTTGTGCTCAATACACAATGCCAGGTACGCCTCAGCAGAACGGTGTTGCTGAAAGGCGGAACCGAACACTTATGGATATGGTTAGGAGCATGATGAGCTTCTCTAATGTACCCAATTCATTGTGAAATGAAGCCTTAAATACTGCTATGTATATCTTAAACAGGGTTCCTAGTAAGGCTGTCCCAACAACTCCTTTTGAGTTGTGGACTGGTAGGAAACCCAGTTTAAGACATTTACATGTTTGGGGTTGTCCAGCAGAGGCTAGAATATATAATCCACAAGAAAAGAAATTAGACTTAAAAACAATATCTGGGTATTTCATTGGTTATCCAGATAAGTCTAAGGGATACAATTTTATTGTCCTAACCATAGTACAAGAATAGTTGAAACTGGTAATGCCAGATTCCTGAAAAATGGTGAAATTAGTGGGAGTGCTGAACCAAGAAAGGTAGATCTTGAAGTGGTAAGGGTAAATATCCCAATACCCTTTCTTTCAAGAGAAATTGTTGTCCCTCAGCTTGATCATCAAGTTGAGATACCAGAACAACAAGTTAATGTTGGTTCACCACTCCATGAGGATATTCCCATTGAAAATATTGTAGAACCACCACAACCGGCAGCTTTGAGAAGATCTCAAAGGGAAAGAAGATCTGCCATTTCAGATGATTATGTGGTATATCTACAGGAATCTGACTATGATATTGGGATTAATAAAGATCCAGTTTCATTTTCACAAGCCATAGAATGCAATGATTCTAGTAAATGGGTTGATGCTATGAAAGATGAGTTGAAATCTATGGACCAAAACCAAGTCTGGGATCTCGTTGAATTGCCTTATAACTGTAAGAAAGTCGGGTGTAAATGGGTCTTTAAGACCAAGCGCGACTCTAAAGGCAATATCGAACGATATAAGGCTAGACTTGTGGCCAAAGATTTCACTCAGAAAGAAGGCATTGACTATACAAAAACCTTCTCTCCAGTATCAAAGAAGGATTCTCTTAGAATCATTATGGCACTTGTAGCTCATTATGATTTGGAGTTACATCAAATGGATGTGAAAACTGCTTTTCTAAATGGAAATTTGGATGAGGATATCTACATGGAGCAACCTGAAGGGTTCGCAATTAAAGAACAAGAACACTTGGCTTGCAAATTAAAGAAATCTATATATGGACTTAAACAAGCTTCCAGGCAATGGTATATAAAGTTTAACGATATCATTACCTCTTTTGGATTTACAGAAAACACTGTTGATCAGTGTATATATCTAAAGATCAGTGGGAGCAAGTTTATTTTTCTGGTTCTGTATGTAGATGACATCTTGTTAGCCAGTAGTGATCTTGGTTTGCTGTATGAAACTAAAAGCTGTCTTACCAAGAATTTTCAGATGGTTGATATGGGTGAGGCAAATTATGTTATTGGCATAGAGATCTTCAGGGATAGATCTCAAGGATTGCTAGGATTGTCTCAGAAAGGGTATATCAATCGAGTCTTGGAAAGATTTCATATGGAAATGTGTTCAGTCAGTCCTGCACCCATTCAGAAGGGTGACAGATTAAGTGGTAGCCAGTGTCCCAGAAATGACTTAGAAAAGGGTCAAATGCAAAAAGTTCCGTATGCATCAGCTGTTGGGAGCTTGATGTATGCAAGCACTTGTACCAGGCAAGATATCAGCTTTGCTGTTGGGATGTTGGGAAGATACCAAAGCAATCCAGGAATGGAGCACTGAAAATTGGCTAAGAAGGTTATGCGGTATCTTCAAGGGACAAAGGACTATATGCTCACATACAGGAGATCAGATCAGTTGGAGGTGATCGGCTATTCAGACTCAGATTTTGGTGGTTGCCCAGATAGCAGGAAGTCTACCTCAGGATTTATTTTCTTTCTAGCAGGTGGGGCAATCTCGTGGAAGAGTGTGAAGCAGTCCATTATTGCTTCATCCACGATGGAGGCTGAGTTCATAGCTTGTTTTGAGGCCACAAATCATGCATTATGGCTAAGGAATTTTATCTCAGCACTTGGTGTAGTTGACTCTATTGCCAGGCCGCTGACGATATATTGTGACAATACAACAGCCGTATTCTTCTCTAAGAATGGTAAGTACTCTAATGGTTCTAGACATATAGAACTTAAGTACTTGGTGGTTAGAGAAAGAGTTGAGAAACAGAAAGTGTCAATTGTAAGTTTAAGTACCACTTTAATGGTTGCTGATCTAATGACAAAGGGATTGCCTCCAAAGACATTCAAGGAACATGTTGTAAGAATGGGTCTTTTGGGCAATCTGTAAATGTGTATTTTGGTACTTATGTAATTGACATTATTGTACAAATAAAAGTTCTGTTTCTGTGTTTCCTGTTATCCAATTATGTGTGCACATATTATGTATGGATGTTTGTTAAACAGGAAATGTCTTTACAAGACAATTACAGGGGTCATTTTGGTTATGGACTCAATTAGTAAGGGTTATCAATGTTGTGGTACATAGAAGGGAGTATGACGTGGATGTTGTATAACCGCTATGACTCACATTGATGGTCCAAACTAATTGCAGTATTACGGTATTTCATATTTGGGCTTATCAGTTGTTGTTTTAAAATTCGTGATCACGTGTCAAAGTTTTTCAGTATGGAATCCAATGGAGTCAAAATGATTTTCAAATGAGTCTTTTCTTTTATTTGTTTTCTAAAGTTTTAATCTAATCGGTTAATGGTCCAAGTGGGAGAATGTTAATCTCATGTTAAAGATGGACCAATAACCTTGGTTAATTAACATTAGATTCCTATTAAAGTTAACTGATATAATATTTTGCCCATATTAAAGTCACATTTATATAACTATATAGTCTCTTGAAATATAAAGGGTACCATGATGTAAAGGTTTTATTTCAAGGGGTTTAATTGCAAATGTGAGACCCACTTTTCTCCTCCTGCAAAGAAAAACAATCTCACGCTCATTCATTTGAGAATATATACATCAGAAAAGAAACTGTGAGTTTGTGCAAGGACAAGGAGACAGAGAAAAGAGGATCTTGGCATTAGGGTTTGCAGGATCAAAAGGAAGGAATCAAGGATTTTCTCCAACCTTAATTTATTCTTCATCAATGGCTTCAGGTATGGTGATTTAAAGTATTGCTCTAATTATGCATTTGATTATTCTTGAGATGTTCTTTGATTCTTGATCCATGGCTTATTTTATCCGCATTAAATCTATTGAATTTCTTACATTAGTTATACTCCTGCGTCTATCCCAAAAAAAATTCTGTATTTTTTAGAGAATGAAAGGATAATGAATGACTGCAACTGCCGAATTGCTACTTGAAGCTAAAAAAGAGCAAGTGGACAACTTAGTCTATTATCCAAGTCCATTGAGTTGCGGGTTGAAATTGACAAGGATTTGCACATGGAAAGCTTGAGAAGCAGATTAACAATAAGAAAATAAATTTGTAGGAATTAAGAAAAAGGAATGCAAGTGGTTTTACAGAATATTCAATGATTGACAGTTTTATTAACCGCTAATCTTCACCTCTGCTGCACTCCCTCTCGCAGGACAATTCTTGCAAAGAAGGAAAAATTTCTAACATTTCAGAACTAAAATATACTGAGAATAGAAGAAATTGTAAAAGTTTTGGTTGTGAACTTTATATCATGCACGCATACTTCACAAGATCTTCATCACAGCTCCAAGGTAATAAGTTTCTCACAGCACTAAGATTTTTGCCTGAAATATGTTCGCTTCAGAAATTTCCATAACAACATACTTATTTCTAGAACTACTAACCGCGTTGCGATTCTGCACTTCCAGAAGCTTATCAAACTTTTTACAAAGTGAAGCTGATAGATTTCATTAGTTGAACCAAAGGGGATAGAATTCATTAGTGTGTGTGTGTGTGTGTGTGTGTGTGTGTGTGTGTGTGTGTGTCAGTGTTGTAAAAGGCCCCATAACCCCATTTTTAGTTGGCCAAAGGGGATAAACTCGTGTGTCATTGTTGTAAATGCCTCATAACCCAATGTTTTATTAACTCTTCATATTATGCCTATTTCATGATTTTTATATTTAATTCATTGTAGTTTCCACTCTTTAAAACTGTACAATGATTGATTCATTGTCCCCATAAGAGGCCTGAGTGTGTTTATATCATACACACATAAATTTTTGCTTTAGTTTCCTTTGGCAGCTTTCGCTCTTCACAACATAAGGGTGTGTCTTTATATGTTTTTTACTTCTTCGTTCAACAATAATTTTATAGAATCTATATGTATTTGGAAGCAATTTCAGTAAACTTTTTCCCAATTTTTTTTATACATAATATGTCTTTAGAGGTTTTTTTTAAAATAATAGCTAATTTACATAAGCAGTTTTTATACACACATATATCTAGACTTGACCACTTCACACTCAAACTCAACATTAAGCCAACCAAATGAAAGATCTGCTCCTTTAAATTTAATCTACACCATTTAAAATGCCAAGTTAAACTACAACATTTGAAATGTGTAAACATCTAAAATCAAAAGTCAAGTGTGTTTAAGTTTTTCTACTAATGCATCAACTAGGCACAAATGGCCAGTTGGAAGTTGGAACTACATGTTGCCTACATATACAATTTTGGACATATAAACTCTCCATTAAACAATTTGATCATAATCTATACCATCAAAAATCGTTACACACTATTTTTTCTAGGCATCCTAGACTGATAAATTACGCAACGTACTTTTTGATGTATATTTTGTGCCCACTTGATGTACATATAAAAAAAACTTTTAAAACACTCGAATTTTCATTTTAACCACTTTAAATAATGTAGATCAACTTTATCGGAGTGAATCCTTGGTTTAATTGGCCTCAATGTTGGATTTGAGTGGGAAAGATTTGGCTTTGAATTGGAGAGTCATTGATGTTCACTAGAATAAGGTCTTTCGTCTATCTTTCAAGGAGACTATAAAAATGATTGTATCTAATCCTTTTTTTTTATTAAAAGGAAGAAATGAAGATGTAGAAGTAAAGAAATTCATTTTGCGTGTTTGAAAAGACTATCAAGAATTTTAGGATCTCTATGTGGCCCTATGAACTGTTACATCTCTAAAAATGTCATTTGCACAAATTATTTATTTCTATTTAGTTATTAAACCCTCCTACACTTTTCCAAGACTATTCATTTGTCAAATTCTATCAAAGCATTTCTTCCTACATTCAAGAACACTATGGCTAAGAAATATCCCTTTTCTTCATCTTCCCACTTAAATAACATTTTTTATATTATTCCCCCAAATCTTCAGCTGTGACATGCTACCATAATTGTATCACAGAAACAAGGTAAAAAAGAAAGAAAGCAGAGAGAGAGAGAGAGAGAGAGAGAGAGAGAGGAGAAATTAACAAAGCAAAAGAGCTAACAAGAAGAGAATAAAAATAGAAACCTGAAGAACAAAAATGAGAAGGAAACACATATGTGCACCATTCCAATTAGGTGATCTGAATACACATCATTGCCATGAGGTCCACCTAGCCTGCTTTGTGAATAAGAGGCAAAAATTATTATGACCCACTCAATATTTGGTTTTCAGAGGGGAAAAAAGATTGGAAATCCCTATTCATACCTCATCAAGAATGCACACCTGTCTGGAATTCTCTCTGAAAGATCCAGCAATCATTAAGAACAAACTTACAATGGACAACAGAAAATGGGTCAGCTATTAGAGTGTACCCATGACATATGTGTGGCTATGTGAATTCCCTCCTATTAAATACCCACTCACAGTTTGCTGGTCTTCTTCTCTACAATGGCCACTCTCATATTTATGCCTGATTTAGAGTGAAACTGGGTGCTAGTTAGTATAGTCTTCCAGTCACTACAAGTAGAAATCTCTGGAATTAGACCCCAGAATGTGACTTAACATGCATTGACATGGCGTGGATGTCAGCGTAAATTTTCATTGTGGTCCACCCAATCCTTTCTTACATCCTTGAATAAAGAGGATACCTAGCATGTCTATCAGTGTTTAATTATCAGTGTTTAATGTTGGCTGACATTTCGTTTTTAAGTCTTCACCGTTATGACATCCTCGCCCTCATTTGAAATGGCGTTTTGAAAAATATCGGCCGATATTTTGGTGAAAATCCAATATTAGTTGCTCTTGAAAGTCAGAGCAATTGAGAAATTTCTACAATGGGTTAGTGAGTGTATGCAAAATGTTAAAGAAAGTATACCTATCCTAAATATATAAATGTAGTTTTGCATAAATTGTGTATGTATTATCTTGATAAAATTTTAAGATTACATTGTTTAAGACATCTACGATATATATTTGTTATCTATCATGACGTCTAAAATTTACTAGATGGCCCCGAAATATCTCCGAAATTTGAAATTCAACATCGGATTACGACATCCGACATTTTCCCAATATCTAACATTTAAAGTTAGAATATATATTGGAGTGTTTTAACTCTTCACCGGTGCTTAAAATATGTGGATGACAAGGCGATAGTTAGAACGGTGTTCATAAAATGCAACCAATCAAGAGAGTGAAAAACTACTTTACTGAATTTTTGCTCTTTCAAGAGACCAATAAGGTAACAAAGGAGTCATTGCAGATGACATCACAGCAGTAATGAGGTGGATTCTGAATTAGAGGAGGACATTCCAACTACTGTTGCCATGGAGCCACTTGTAGCATATTTGGATGATTCTTATTATAATACCACCGAAAAATAACAGTGAATGGGTACTTATAATGAAGATGTCGATTTCAATTATTCTGTGTCTTGATGATGTACCTAACTCCGTCAACACAAGCTCCTTGTACATGTCTATACCTACATCAATGACAGTATGTAGAAGACGGTGATGGA
Organism: Agave tequilana; assembly: GCA_038442645.1. Taxonomy (NCBI): domain Eukaryota; kingdom Viridiplantae; phylum Streptophyta; class Magnoliopsida; order Asparagales; family Asparagaceae; genus Agave; species Agave tequilana. The sequence continues at coordinate 81,051 of JAVJIF010003403.1, read as the reverse complement.
AAAGCCAATTGCCGATCATATTCGGTAGAATACATCCTCGGATTGCTACACCTGTAGACTCCGACAAGAATTTAGAGCCTCTGCAATTCTTTTATTACGCACGATCAACACATGATAAAAGAAATGGGATACGACCTACGTTGTGGAGCAGACTTGAATTTTGGTAAAGAACGATACATTCCTTTACAACCTTTGTGCCAAAAGAAAATCCAGCCGATTACTATAATCAGACACGCAAGGATTGGGGGTATACCACTCCGCCTACACAGTCTGAATCATAAACTGATAAGTCTCTACCACATTCTTCAGACTGATCCTACTGGAATCAAATATTAGTATGGGGGTTGTTTTCAAGAATTTCTTCGTCAACATGACGTTATTCAGTCATGTGGATCACGATGAAGATGTTGTGCCATTCGACACCGATCCTTGGGCTCAACAACTAGACTTCCAATGGGAAAAGCATTTTGAGCAATGCGAACCTCCTACTGAAGATTAGATGATCCAAGTCAATGTGGGTGATCAAACAAATCTAAGACTTATCTCCAAAAGAGAAAGTTTATTGCCAACAGAAAAGTAAGATCTTATATCTCTTATATGAGAATATATAAATGTCTTTGCATGGAGCTATGAAGACATGCCTAGTCTTAACCCTCAGGTGGCCATGCATCATTTCAACATCAAACCGGATTTTAAACCGGTTAAACAACAGCAACGATGATTTCACCCTGACATTATAGAGTCAATTGAAACTGAAGTTCATAAGCTCATCGAATGTGGCTTCATTCGAGAGAAACAACACCCAGACTGGGTTACTAATATTGTGCCGTACTCAGAAAAAAAGAGAAGATTAGGGTCTGCAATGACTTTCACGGCCTTAACATAACTTGTCCTAAAGATAAATTTTTGTTGTTCATCACTGGCGTCATGATTGACAACACATGTGGCTTCAAAAGTGTCTTTCATGGATAACTTTTCAGGGTAAAATCAAATCAAAATGTACCCAGATAACAAAAACATATGTCATTCCGAACACCGCTGGGGGTGTATTTATTGGCCCAAGAGTACAATCACTGTTTATTTTGATGTTCTCTGCTCATGAATATACATGAGAACTAACAAAATTACTTGAGTTTTTATAAGTTTCGGATTCTCGAGTTTGGATTCATCTTCAACAACTACAGGAGATCAAAGAAGATGGTTTACACTAAGGGTCTGTTTGGTTGTCGTAATTGGCCGTAATTCGTAGTTGTAATTGGTAAAGTCTTTTACAATTGTAAATGAGTTACATGTATGTAAATTTTACGGTGTTTGGTTGGTAATATAAAATTGTAAAGTGAGAAAGTGTATTGTACTTTACGGTGTTTGGTTGTCGTAATGTATAAGTCGTAAGTGAAAAAATTGACCACAAAATTAACTATTTGGTGATTTTAAAAGTTTTAATACTGCAAATAAATATTAAAAAAGTTAAATATTAAAAAAATTTAATATTAATATAAAAAAATAATACAAATTTGTATGACCACAAAATTAACTGTAACTGAGCTGTAAGTGAGTGGTAACTGGGTTGCAAGTGAGTGTTAATTGAGTTAGGTAAGTCTTTTACGAATTACGGTCCAAACAAACGCCGTAGTTGTAACTGGGTAGTAAGTCATTTACGAATTACGAAGTTTTACGCGAAACAAACGGCCCCTAACTAAAGGTTGAAGATGTATTTTGTTGTTTATTCTTAGACTAGATTGTTTCATCATTGTAAGAAATAGATTGTTGAAGTTTAGTTTAGATGAGAGAGACTCAAAGAAATTTCACACATATAATTTGTACATCTTATGATAAATTCATTTATATACAAAATTGATTTAAAAAACTCTTAGTTTTTTTTTGAAAGATTTTCTGACAGCCAACTTGTGCTGTCGACAACACCATTAACTGTGTGTTGACAGGCATTTCTCGGGAGCTCTGTTGACAAAATTGTCAATAGAGCTGACGGCATCTCTCTTTTAGAGACTGCTGACATGTCATCTCTCTTTCAGAGACTGTCGACGGGCTTATACAGAAAGTTGCATTTTGTGTTTCATGCTCGCTTTTAACTCTCGAATAAAACTGTTGAAAGCTGATATGCACTATATCAGTTGTGATATCGACAGCTTTATTAAACTATTGACAGGTAAAGCCTTGCAACAGTAAAATTTAAGTTGTTGCACATTGAGCTGTCGACAGGGCCTTTGGGCTATCAACATCAGTATTAGATCATTTATTGTTTGACTCAGTTTTAAAATGTGATATTGAGTTAATCTTCTGATTTTGAAATTTCTAACGATTATTTTAGTAAACTTATATATAGGGTTATTCTCTCTAACCCTAACTGTTGGAACTTATTTTTGATGATACATTTGTGAAGTCATATCATTTGGAGCTCTATCACAAGCCTATTCAAGAGTTCTACATGATCAAGACTTTCCAAAGAAAGTTGATAATGATGTGTATTGTAATTGTTGATAACATGTTAAAAGCCTTGACACACACACACACACATCATAGTGTATTAGTCGACTTATTGCCTTTGGTAGTCGACTTATACTTGGTATAGTCGACTTACATATTTCCCTAGTCGACTAGTTTTTTATCCTGAAAGATCCCAACTCTCTATTTGTCACCATTAGTCGACTTAACAGTATATATAGTCGACTAATAGACTTGTATAGTCGACTTATAGTTCCCTCTGGTCAACTAGTTTCAGTTTTCAGAAACTTGTCTTTTGATTTCAACTTGACCTAGTCGACTTGGTCCCAATATTAGTCGACTAACTCAGTGAAATTTGCCTACCCTAGTCGACTAACCCCATATCTCAAGTCGACTAATGGCAGTTTCTGTTTTCTGGTATTTCCTTCAACGTTATCTAACGTTTAAACATTCAAAATGGTCCTAATAACTACCCTAACTAACCATAGAGTTCAGCTATATATAGGGTTGTTATTTTAGGTTTAAAATACCAATCAATATAGAAAGTTTTCTGACCAAAACTCTGCAAAATTCTGGTTTTCTGAAAACTGTTCCCACTTTCTATTTCTTCACCAAATTCCCACTCCAAAGTGAAGATTTCTGAAAGTCCACCTATAATAGCCCTTGTCCACGATCACATACAGATTCAAGGCTTATAGGAAAGTTTGTAATCACTCAAAGGAAGCATTGTACAAAAGCGTCTTCGGGTTGAAGAGAGTTTGTATAAGGTGTTGTGGTCTTCTTGGTTGTAAGAAGAGTTGTATATATTTGGCAAAGGGGATTTGTCAAGTGGGATACAAGGTGTTGATTTTGGGTGTACAAAGTCAAGGTTAAAGGAAAATCTCAAGCGGGTGACTTGGGGACTGGATGTAGGTCACGAGGACCGAACCAGGATAAATCACTCGTGTTTGCGTTTGCTTAACTTTTCTGTGATTTATTTTCCTTATTGCAAGTACGTTTATTTCTTTAACACTAATATTCTTGTGTGAGTGTTGACTTTGTATATTAGATCCACACTTGGCATCATCTCGGGACCAACACTAACACATAGTTTTCTGGGCCAAAATCATATACACTTCTTACAAAAAGTTTTTGAGCTTCTCTCTCATTTTCTTAAATTTTCTCACACACAAATTCCTTGAGCTTCATCTCTCTAATACTAAAATATATGATTGTGTACTATAAGTGGTTTGTGATCTAGAGAAGGTCACTCTTCATTTGTAATCTTTGTGAGCAACTTTCTCTAGTGGAAGAGGAAAAAGCAAAGAGTTGTGGATCTGAGGTCTTGCGAGATCCATTGTGAAGTGTAATCGGCTTTAAGACTTAGTGAAAATCCTTCATTGTGGTGAAGGCGAAGACGTAGAGCAAGTTGCTTGAACCTCGAAAAAAATCATCTTGTGTTTGAGATTGCTACTCACTTTCTCTCTACTCAACTTTATCATTGCTTATTACTCACTAATATTTGCTCTTCACTATAAGTTTAGCATTATTTGTTGTTCACACTTAATTGTTCTAAGATAATTATTAAAGCACCTCAACTCTTATTTAAGAGGAATTGTGAGGAGAAGTTTCAGAGCCCTTCACAGGAATTCAGTTTCGATTCTTGGTCACTAGTCATCGTCATTTTATTACTTTAAGTTTTTAATTTTCACATTTTATTAGCTATAACTTATTCACCTCCCTCTAGGCTATTTCAATTAGTATCAGAGTTAGGACTATTTTTATATGTTTCACCACCTAAGAGCGATCTTATTTGATTATTCACTTTATTTTATCACACAGGCATGGGTTTCATTAGTGATAGGATCAAGTCCCCACCCAAGTTTGATGGCCTCAACTTTCTAATATGAAAAGTCAAGATGGCTCTTTTTCTTAAATCCTTAAGAAGCAAAGTTGCTAAGGCTGTCACCAAGGGGTTCAAGGAGCCCCAAGGTGATGAAGATACTTGGTCCAAAATTAAAACCAAGGAGTTTGATGCAAAATCCAAAGTTCACTATGCACTCATGCAAGCCTTGAAGGATGATGACTTATCCCATGCTATAAATTGCATATCGGCATATAAAATTTGGCAATTTTTAATTATTACTCATGAGGGTACCTCTTAAGTGAAGTGGGCTAAAATTGATTTATTGCTTTCTCAATATTAGAACTGAAAGCACACCTAAAGGGGGGTTGAATAGATGTGGTGTTAATGTAATGACAAATGATGTGAAATTAAAAAACTAATTGCTAACACACAAAGTGTAACCAAGAGTGAGTCCAAATTCTCCGTGAAGGACTCTGAAACTACTCCTTACAATTCCTCTAAATTAAGAGTTGAGGTGCTTTAATAACTCTCTTGATTGAACACAAGTGTGAGCACACAAGTAATATCTTGCATGTATATGAATATGAACAATAATAACAATGCAAGATATATATAGAGAGATGAGAGTTGAGAGATAGAAGATCAAACACAAACACCGGGATATGTTTCAAGGTTCAAACCACTGCTCTACGTCCCCACCTTCACACAAAAAGATTTCAACTATCCATTATAGGATCTTCCACAAAGGAACCTCCACCGAGGAATTATAACTCTACAAATAAGGAGTACACAATTTTAATTTTCACACCTCTACACAAGAGGAGCTCAAGACAAAGAAAGAAATACAACTTAGTGATCCAATGATCACAACAACACTTAGTAATCTCAAAATATTACAAACAAATTTTCTCACAATACAAGATCTTAGAGGATAGATTTTGATTTGAAAAGCTTAAGTATGTGAGTAAAACAAAGTCTTTTAAAAAAAACACAAAGAAAAACTCTTGATAGATGAAGAAATGAAAACTCTAAATTTGATTTTTCAAAATTTTGTTTTCTTTGATTTTTCAAAAAACTTTAAAAGACAGATAAAGATTTGATTTGAAGAACAAAAACTCTTTGAAACTTGCTGTAAAAACTCGAGAGAAGATAGAAAAAATTGCTCTTCAAAAACTCTTAAAGAAATCTGCCCAAAAAATCCAAATATATAGGCAGTGCAGAATATAGCCATTGAGGACCAAATCAGGGATTTATTGACCTGTCGGTCGATCGCCCGGTTGACCGACCAATGGTCAAATTTTCGACCGTTTGAGGCCATCGGTTGACCGTCCCTAAGGCAAAATGCCAAGTCGGTCGACCGCCTGGTCGACCGAGCTAAACAAAGACTAAGTCTCTTATAGCCGGTCGACCGACCATATAGGCAAGGTCTATGTGCACGTCTTGTGCACATCGGTCGACCGAGCTCTGATCCCGTCGACTGGTCAGTTGACCGTCAGAAAGCTCATAACAGGATAAATAGGATTGAAAATTAGAGTTTAAAACACTTATAAATTCCTATAAAACTCTAGAAATTTCAAAAAAATAAGTTCATGTAAATATTTGAAGTAGAAATATGTGTGATCAAAAATCAACACATATTACAAATAATTTGAACTATTTTTGAGGCAAAATTAAAGCTTTAAACAAAAATGGAATTTTTCAAAAACAAACTTCCCAAAAACTGATTTTTCCAAAAAATACAAATACAAAAACAAGATACTTAAATATTTTTGAAGCTTAGTGTGTATAGATAGAATTCAATACACATATAAATGATATATTTATGTTTTTGACATTATATCTCAAAATAAGTTTTGATAAAAAACAAAACTTGAAACCATGAACTAAATACGTCAAAATAAGTTTTTCTAAATAAATGAAGCATAAATGCATATGGATGAAATCCAACATACATATAAACCATGCAAACTTGTTTTGATTCTATCTATTCATGAAATTGAGAGATATATTCTAGAAAATCCGAAAATGATTAAACCGAAACAAAAATTATTTTAACTTGTGTGGGTGTGTATACTTGAGCATATCAAAACTAAACTATCCTTACAAAAATCTAAACTAAAACTAAACAAATCTAAATACAAGTCTTTTTGTCGATCTTTATCTCCAAGATGACTCGATCCATGAGCTTGACTCCATCTCGAGTTCTAGATGCGATCTTGAAGCGTGAGCTCTTGAATCAACACGTGATAGCTTCAAAACTTAACTTTGAATCCTTTGTTGAAGCTAAACACCTATTAAGGTCTTAATCAATATCTAAAATTTTATAAACACATGATCATTAGTAACTTAACTTCAAAAGTTAGTCATTATTAAATTAAAGTGAAGGGCTTTTGGGCTAACAGTCTCCCCCTTTTTGATGATGACAAAACTTATGAGGTTATATATGCATGAATTAAAAATAAGCTTCGTAGAAGCTCCCCCTTAACTTATGCATAGTAATAAAATATATTGATATTCAATGTAAGCTCGATACTAATAAACAATAATAAAATATATGCAATAAGAATCATTAAACACATGCATATAAATATTCAAGGAAACTCAGATGTCAAATAAAACAAAACATGTAGATTAAGATACCAATGAAATGGATATGCAACAAGAGTTTTGGATATCAAAACCATAAACATATGCATATGAATATGCATAAAATATATATATGCATAAACACAAATAAACATACATATATAAACTAATTTTTCTTCTTCTTTTTGTCAATCATCAACAAAAGGGCAAAATACTAATTGAAAGAAGAATTTAGAGTTTATATATGTATGTGCGATATAAATCCGTGAAGAGGAGAGACGTCAAATTAGCTCCCCCTACATACATGCATAACATGAAGAAGGGATGACTAAACCTTAACTCATATAAGCATAATATGTAATGTATAGACAGAGATGTTAAGCTCCCCCTATACACATGTACTATATTAAAAAAAAAGATGTCCAACTCTTCTTTATATACCACACTCATCATGAATATATATGTAAAGAAGATGTTAAGCTCCCCTTATATATAGACAATATATTTTAAAAAAAATTTTGATACTAATAAAAGCTATAAATTGAAAGAAATCAATTGAAAGAGAAACAATTTTTTTACCAATAAAAAGAAATGATACCAATTGAAGGTAAATTTTAAATAAATTTTTTTTAGGTAAACACTGAAATCATTTTACAATCTAGATATCAATTTGAGAATAATACCAATTGAAGGTTATTGATACCAATATTGAAAATGTTAGCATTTTTCAAAATGAAATATTTTTCTTCATAAAAAGTGGGAGTAAGATACTAATTGAAAATAAATATAACTGAAAGATAAATCAAGAATTGTTCTCTTCTTTTATGAAATACCAATAAAACTAAATGTTTATATTTGATCCACTATCTCTCAACTCTATCTCTCATTATATCTTGCATTGCTTTACATTGTTCATATTCATATGCTAGATATACTTTGTGTGTGCCTACACTTGTGTTCAAACAAGAGTGCTTTTTAAAGCACCTCAACTCTTAGTCTTGAGAAATCTAGAGGAGTAGATCCAGAGACCTTCACGGGAAATTCGAGCTCACTCTTGGTTACACATAGTATGTTAGCAATTAAATTTTTAATTCCACATCATTAGCACTAGATTAGCTTCTACACCTACTCACCCCCCTCTAGGTGTACTTTCATCAAGGATTTTCTCCATATGTGCAGTTTGTTTATTGTTATTCTCAAGCCTATTTGAAAATGAGACTATAGGCCTGTGCACATGATCGGCTGACTTGTCTTTTTCAGACTCATCAAATTAAAGGGCATGGGACTAGAAGAAGTCGATGTTTGTGTTGGATTGTACTGGATAAGAGTTGATGGCATTGACACTTAGTTATCAACTTGTCTACTCGACCTCAATGTATGAATCACATTACATTGATTTAACTACTGATCTTGAACCACATGGGCTGACTAGAGTTTCTAAGATTTGCCAACAGTTGACTAGGTAAAGTCCTTTTGGGCCTTTAGGGCCTATTTGGTTAAGGGTGGAAGTGAGGAAGTGAAGAAGTAAGGAAGTGGTAATAGTTTCTTTTGGAACTTGAGAATTGGTTAGTAAGTTTTCCGGTGTGCGGATGTTGCTGGGAAGTGTGGTTTAAAAAATATTATGTCTTTTTCGGTGTTTGGATGGTAATTTGAAAGTGGAAGTGGAAAAGTTGACCACAAAGTTGACCGCAAAATGATATTAAAATATAAATTAATTAAGAAAAATAAAAAATGGACTGTAATTAGAATGCAAGTAAGATTTACATGATCAAAAATTAACTATTGTGTGCTACAACTTACTACAAATGAGATTTACATGACCACAAAATTAACTGTAGCACTATGGAAGTGAGAAAATGGTTGTGTAAAAGAGAAAAGAGAAAAGAAAAGGGTATTTTCTTATTTTCTTTTTTCGGTGTTTGGATAAATAGGGAAGTGAGCAAATATACTTCCCCATTTTCTTACTTCCGCTCACTTCCTTGCAACCAAACACCCCCTAAGGTTAGCTGACTCATCTAAATCTCTAACCTGGATATGGCTTCAGTGTGGTTATTCAACAGTTGTTCTTAGTTTTGCATGAAGGATGCTTGGGACTTAATCAGATTTTTCATACTCATCTCTAAATCGGTCAATTTTTTTTCAGCTGAAGCATTTTGGAATGAAGAGTATGGAATTTGGTTGGAAAATTTTTGTTGATTGTTGAGAGGTTAGAAATGATCGGGAAAGTTTGACCTTGATTGGTCATGGTTATTTTGGCTCCATGAGAAAATCGGGTGATTTCTCTAGCTGGGATGGTACGTTTGCAATTAGGGATTGTGTGAGGCCTTGAGTAGGATGCATTTATGTATTCGGATAATATTTGTTGGGCATGAAAAATATGACACTCTTCAAACACATGGTTTATGGCTTGACAATATATGCAGCTCGGTGTTGGGATTTGGTTTGGGCTGACTTGGTTTACTGGAGCTGGCTTCTTTGTTTCTAGAGCTTCAGTTTTCTCATCATGCTAGCAATTTTAGCCTCGGCAACATGGATGATTTTATTGAATGGAGACCTCTTTTTGAAGAGATAGGTTTGTGTTCATAGACTTTTCTGGAGTTGGCTCCCATTTGATGATTTTCTCAGCTAGATCTTTAAATAATTCTCACCCTTGGTTTTCATCATTTTGCAAGAATCTCCCTTGGCTTATGGTTTTTAAAGAGTTTTTGTTTGATAATCTAAACCATCATAGAGAATTTGGCACTGTCGCATTTCTCTACGCCGTGATGAGGACATTGGGTAAGGAGATCTTTGAAACGTTTAAAGTACCTCCAAAAAAGTCCATTCAAGTCTTACTTGAACTACATTATTTTCTTCCTAATGGGGGCAATTTTATGGATAGGAAAAAATTTCTTCAAGAAGATCTTGATAAAATCATCTCACGACGTGACAGAATCTATCGCCAAATTGTAAAGTTATTTTTTGACTAAGTCCTCAAAGAAAAATGGAATGAAACGTTCCCTCTTTGTTTTCTCCTAACCTGTTGGAAGTGATAATTAAAAGGAGATAAAATCTTGAGTTTCTATCAAGAAAATTGTTCAACAAAAATTTCAAGTGTCAGTTTTGACACACACAGAGAGAGAGAGAGAGAGAGAGAGAGAGAGAGAGAGAGGACATCAAAGGTTAAAGTCATCAGCAGTATATCTCCTTTTCCAAAGAGAGACGACAAAAAGGTCCACTGTCAGAACAGTCAGAAAACAGCCACTGAGACTGAGGAGGGGAGGGCTTCAATGTTTCAGAGCCTGGAGGCTGAGCATGTGGACCTTTTCTCTCTGCTCCCACTGAATCCAAACTTTAATCAATACAATAGTTTCATCATATGGTACATGAATCAAACTATTATTAATATAATTAACAATGAATTCCAAAGTTGCCTTTGTGCCAATCCCTCATAAATAAATATGCATGAAAAGGTCCCTTAAATTATTAACTAAAGTGCGAAATTATACTGGAGAAAATGATTTGCTCTCTGGTGTTTTACCTGTTAGGTCCCTCCAAGAAATGATACATGGACATAAGAGTGGATACTGAGCGTAGACTCATGTATTATTGACTCACGATATCTGTAACACATAAGTTGCACATCTAAACGAGAACGAGAGGAAAAAGACTAAGAAAGATCGGCAAATCACACACGCTCAGTCTTTCTCACTTTATTTGACGAACTGAGAAGGAAAAGAGAAAGATTTAGGCTCCATGAGGAATAATATACGGGTCAAAATATGCATTTTCTCTTTTCGTTCAAAAAATTCACAGAATATTGTAACTTTGTCAGTATTAAAAAAATATTGACATTTTTTTTAAAGAAAGTCTGGTTCAATGCAAAGTCACTGTCTTTATTTTGTTTTTTAATTTGAAAAAGGAAATGTAGAGGAAAGAGAGATTTTAAGGCACATTTTATTAGTTTCACTCAGATGCGTTCGTTGAAGCATTCTGTCCAACTTTCAACTGGGCCACATGCTCCAGTTGTTCCAAACCTCTTAAATAATTAATTATTCAATACTTTCCATATTACTACCTAATTATGCTGAATTAATGTGGCAGGCTCCATTATTTGTGGAAATTACAAGAAATCAGATCACAGTACATTTTTTTTTGTTTTGAAATATAGATCATAGTACAGTTAAATGAGGTTGATCTAATTTTAATAATTTTGGGAAGGAATCAGCAGACAATGTTAGTTTTATTTTCAACTATGACAAAATTTTAATATGTAATTCGTTAATTTTCTTATGAAAACTGAAAAGAAAATTAATTATTTGTTTGACTACATGATAATGTGGAGTTATGGACGAATTTTACATTATTGTGAAAGCTGCAGCTCTTTTGCTGGGGACCAGAGGAGAGCTTTAAAAACCACAGCTAAACTGGCAATCTGGACCCAAATTTGAGAAATCATTCGCCTACCCATTTGAATCCCAGCAGAGGTCGAAGGGAATTCGGCACCAAGGAGCCATCTTGTGCTCAAATTCATCAAAAAAGGAGCTTCTTTTGAGGCGCCACTGTGATTTTTTTTCAGCGTTTCAAGGTTTGCTCTAATCTGGGTTCTCTTTAAAATCCTTTGTCAATTGCTTTTGAAGATCTCTGGATTTAATTTGTAAGAGAAAATTGTAGTTTTTCCCCTTTTTCCGGTTTCATTGAATTGGAGAAAATGAGACCAGGGTTCTAATTGGTTTACTCTTGAGAGAGCTTGTGGGTAGCTTTGAGCTCACATCTTCTTGAATTGACTTGAATGGAAAGAAATGGAAGAACCCTTGTTGTCTGATGGTGAGAAGAGCTCATAACTTGAGACATACTCCAGAGATAACTTTTATGTCCTTTGATCTCTCTCAAATCTTTAACTCAGAACCTGAATTATAAGCCAAGCTTTGTGCATGGTCTAGTTTGGGAAAGAAAATAATTTGGAACAAAAATTTTAATAGTTAGAGTTGATGGTAGCTTTTGGAGATTGGCCCATTTTTTTTTTTTTTTTTTTTTTTTTTGGCTAATTGTGTATTGCTTTTTAAAGGTAAGTATGTCTGCTTAAGATGGATAAAAGTATCTCATTTGTTGGCATAATTTTGATGTTTCAGCTTCATCTTTGCTCGAAAGATTGGGTTCAAAGGCATGGTTTTTAGGCTTATTTTGATTCTGTTCCTCCACATGCTCCCGGGAATTTTGTCTCAAGAAAACCGAGATGTAGCCATTATAATCCGTGGCTCGGCTACGATAGCTGAAACCAATGATGATTTTGTGTGTGCTACTATTGATTGGTGGCCTCCTGAGAAGTGCAACTACAATCATTGCCCATGGGGGCAAGCTTCTGTTCTAAACCTGGTAAAGTTTCTGATAATGGGTTTTTGGTTAAAATAAAATCATGTTTCCTATGTTTTTTTGTTTAAGTTGATGTCAATCTCTTTATCAAAATAGTATGAAACTGATTATGTATTTTCTGGTTTTTGTCAGGATCTGCATCATCCTTTTCTAGCCAATGCCATTCAAGGTATTTTGTTCTATTCCTCAGTTAATTTGTATATATGTCTTTTAGCTAAGTCATTACACATTATTATCATCCATCAAGCCATGTAATCATGTAGAGCTATTAACTGGTGATGCATTTAAATTTGTTACCTTCATGGCACAAATGTGTTTTTTTTTATCAGTATCATCCATCATGCCGCAGTGACAAGCGATAACACATTTGTTTCCTTTACTTTAGAATGGTGGGTACAAACATTTTCTTTTCTTGATCACCAGAGGGCATGAGCATTTGATATGATTGTTTCGTCAATATGTTAGTTGTGTCTTAATAGCACTAAGCTGGTCCATATTGACTTTTTCACTATAAAGATAAACTATATTGCTCGATAGGAATGAGTGGAGAAAGCTGATCCATGCGCCCGATCCGGCGTAATTCTCTTTTGGTTCATGTAGCCTACCCCAAATACTTGGGACAAATGGCTTAGTTGTTGTTGTAAGGTAAAATAGAAACATGGTTTGATGCTTCAAGGCATCAAGGGTTTTAGGGTCAAAAGTGTCCGCTTAGGTGTATGCTATAGTGTGTTATATTTCATAGCAATTTTATTGTGGTATTTTTCAGCCTTTAAACCCTTGAGGATAAGAGTTGGAGGCTCTCTGCAAGATCAAGTATTGTATGACATGGGAAATCTGGGTTCTCTGTGTAAACCATTTTCAAAGATAGCTGGTGGGTTGTTCGGGTTCTCTAAAGGATGTCTGAGCATGGCAAGATGGGATGAGCTTAATCTTTTATTTCAGACGACAGGGTAAGTTTCCACCTCGCAGATTTGTGTTTCTCGTTTGGGACATCAGTTTCTAGAATTCTGTCATTATAAGCTTATACCAATTGTCTATAAGAATGTGGGTGAAGATTGCATGGACAAATGATATGTTCTATGGTTGCAGGGCAATTGTGACATTTGGCCTGAATGCACTCCGTGGAAGACACCATATACGCAATGGCATCTGGGGAGGTGCTTGGAATTCTAGCAATGCTCGAGATTTTATACAGTACACTGTTTCGAAGGGATATCCAGTTGATTCATGGGAATTTGGTAATTCTCTGTTTCGGCCTCAATCCTTTATGTCTTTCCATTTTAAGTTTTGACTAATTTCCTGATAATTTTACAAACCCTTCATGCATCAGGAAACGAGTTGAGTGGACATGGAGTTGGTGCAAGCGTCAGCGCAGAACAGTATGGCAATGATGTAATTGCTCTTAGTGCCATCCTCGATGAGTTATATAAAAATTCATCATCAAGGCCATTATTGGTAGCTCCTGGGGGATTTTTTGAGCAGCAGTGGTATGCAAAGCTTCTTGAGGTTTCTGGATCAGGTGTTGTCAATGCCATGACCCATCACATATACAATCTTGGTGGAGGTAGGTGTGACTTGTGCCATCTTTGTTGTTGCTACTTTTAACTTAAATTCAATTATTTCTTATAACTGATCATATAAAATAAGTTCAATTGATTACACATCTTTGTCAAGTGAAGTTTGCCATTACCATCCCAAATTAGCCCATGTTTCGTTCAGTTGGAAATTTAAAATTAAACTTACATATAAGGATGCTAACTTTTTTGGTAACCTGAGCAAACTCCGCTTTCATTTCAGGTAATGATCCCCACATTATAAATAAGATCACAGATCCACAATATTTAAGTCGAGTAGCAGATACCTTCAGAGATCTCCAACTTACTATAAAGGGGCGTGGACCGTGGGCTTCTGCCTGGGTTGGTGAAGCTGGCGGTGCATACAACAGTGGTAGTCGTCTTGTTTCCAAATCTTTTCTAAACAGCTTCTGGTAATATTCTTTTGTCTATCCTTCCATATTTTGTACGTTTAATTTCAGCTTACTTTGCTTGATCTAACAAATTGAATAATTTGATTTATCTATAAATCATAATTCAGGTACCTAGATCAACTTGGGATGGCGTCAAAGTATGACACAAAGGTTTATTGTAGACAAACATTAATTGGTGGCAACTATGGTCTCCTTGACACACAAACTTTTGTACCAAATCCTGATTACTACAGGTAATGACATCTGAGCTGCTAGGCATAGGATAACTGTGTATATAAATGTTAACCATACTTAATTTTACATCTATGTCTATTCTTCTGGTATACAGTGCATTACTATGGCATCGTATCATGGGGAAGGGCGTTCTTTCTATTGATCTCAGCGGGTCACCATATTTGCGTGCCTATGCTCACTGTAGGAAGAAAAAGGTGAGCACTTTTTCAGTCACATTCTTAATTTCTTCTCTGAATGTGTTTTCCAAATTTAAGAGGGGTTTCTCCAGAAACTGTATTTCCTCATTTCAAACCCTGTTTCCTTGAAGTAATAATACGGATATAATCTATTAATTGTGATAAAGATATACTGTTACCACATTCTTTACCCTTGCCTGTACTCCATGACCAACAAATCCATTATTTGGCACTGCAGGGAGGTATTGCACTATTGCTGATCAACTTGAGCAAATCTACTGAGTTCAGTGTGTCAGTTCGGAATGACATAAATGTCAATCTTGCTGATGGAGGTGGCATTCGCAAGGACAGTTCTTTTGTGCATGGCCTTAAAAGAACAGTTTCATGGGTTGGGAGAAAGGCCTCTGATGGGTCTGAGATGAGAGAAGAATACCATCTGACAGCCAAGGATGGGAACCATCTAGGCCGAACTATGTTACTGAATGGGAACCCATTGGAGCTCACTGAGGATGGAAATATCCCAGCTTTGAACCCTGTATCTGTTCCTGTCAACTCACCGATTTCGGTAGCTCCCTTGTCCATTGCATTTGTGGTCTTCCCTAACTTTGAGGCTAGAGGTTGTGTATAGCTAATTGTAGTCTAATTGTATTCATTATCTGATTAATCTGTAATGTTCTAATAAAATGTTTATAAAAGCTGTGATCCCCAGTCTTGAGACCATGTAAAGTTTGTAAGTTTTTTGGGTGTAAGAAATTGGATTAGTTTTTATTTGTTTACAACTTGTATTGGTTTGAGTGAAGAAATTGTATGAAACTGACCAAATCAGACCCAGCATGGAGTTATATTCAGTTAAAGAAGCATATAGGATCCTGCTAAATAATGTACAATTAAAACTCTTTTTTCTTCTCCACTATCAAATCTTAAAAATATTAGCCACATTGCATGGGCTCATCCTTGAATTCCAAGCTTTATTTCGATGATGTTTTTACAGAGCATTCTTGTTAAAATGCAACTGCTAGAGAGGAATATATATATCGATCGTTGCTGCCAGGTTTAACTAAAGTTTTCTGAAGCGTAAGGAATACGCTTATTATGTATACTTCTATGGGCTATTTGGAAGTATTAAAATAACTTTTATTGTCAAAAATCAAGCAAAATGCCACAATGTATTCATTTAGTCACTGAACATTCTTTGCAGCTGAAAAGCAAGATCACATGATCCTGCACCTCCTGTATCGAAATCCATTACTATTAACTCATTTGCTTGTCAATGAATTCTCTTCATTAAGCAAACTAAAACTTAATTTTGATGGTACTCATAACTGTCAAGGAGGAGGAGTTGGTTTTGTTCTTCAGGACTGCTCAAGGAAGCAAATCTTGGCAGGGGAAGGTCTTGTGTGCAGTATTGAAGGAGATTGGTTAACAGCCATTCGACATGTTAAGAAGCAAATCTGTAAGTCCTGGAACACTTGGTCTTTTACTCGATTTCATTGCTTTCAGGAAGTAAACACTGGTTGCTGATCCTTTAGCAGTCTTTGCAACTACTGTGCTTGAATTACAAATTGCATGGAGTAACTCAAATGCCAGAAGAATTTCGACTTTGCTTGTTCGATAATTTCGTATGTTATAATAGAACAACTGTTGCACAATATGTTGTTTGTTTGATGGTTATGTTTTCTCCTAATGACTTTTCTGTAATGGACTTTGTGGGTCTTTGATTTTATACAAAAAGAGAATAAAAATAAAAATAAACCCAACACCAAAATTACAGAGTGATTGAATATGAACCAAATACAAAACAGACCCTTCACTTCAGCCAAACAAACAAAAGATCAAGATGTGAAGTGATGCTCAAGGGACCGGGACAATTCAACCTGCAATCGCGAAAGGACAACTTTGCGAAATCTAGTTATAAATTTTCTAAATAAATAGATAAATAATTAATACAGTAAAAAGATTAAAAATTAGATCAGTGAGTAACACACCGAGTTAAAAGGGTCAGGAAAAGAAATCATGGGCATGCCTTTTCAACATCTTAGGAATAACAAGAGAGAAGGCAAAAGAATCATCGACACATTTTCAATATCTTGTGAATAACAAATATCCGAGGGAATCCCACTCAAATTCAGTGGTATCCCTCTCCAGGTATTCTTCATAAACTACAGTAACAGATGAATACATAAACAAAATGAAGAAAGTACAAGAAAAAAGAATACATGTATGAATGCATATATATATCAAAACTAAAAACTGAAAAAGCAAATGAAAAAGATTACATGTACCCTCTTGGTTCCTCCTAAAACAACAATCATCCCTCCTTCTGTATGAATGGCAGATAGTGCAATCTGCTGCTCCCAACAACATAAGCTCTTTGCAATCTTCTGCTAATGTTTGCGCCAAAAAATTAGGGAGTAATGTGGCCCAGTCGAGGACTTTCAACAGGTACCCCTCCCTCAATAATATGAGAATGTCTACCACTATGTTACACAATCAGAAAAGAATCTCCCAGAACATCAATGGAACCAGTGATTGCTGATGAGAGGAATGAAGAACAAGGGGCAATCAGTTTCGACTGCATTGCTTATATCACCGAATTTCTTGACATTCTGTGAGGGCCAAAATCTCTTAATCGGCAGAAAAGGAAACCCATCTTTCTCCCAAGTGTCCCCTCCCTCTCAGTTCTACCCTGTGCAACATCCCTTTCAATTTTTAATCCTGAGGCTCCAAAATATGACAGTTCCTTATGAAATCATTGGAGTAGTTAACATGCTTTGTCCAAAAAGGCTGTAGATGCTTATAAGCGATTTCGAGCCAAGGCTTGCATTGCCCATTGTAGTGGATTACTGCAGCCTTTCTCACGCTTTCAAGATCTGACTTCTCCTGGTACCCCAAGCCGAGCATGTGCCAAGAGGGCTCGATGGGTTGAACATTCCCTCTGAATGCTATCAGGGCTGGAGGCAGTGTCCCAAGCTTCCACAGCGTCAAGTTTGACTTCAGATTCTAACCACCATAAAGAAAAAAAGAATAAAGGTTACGGCTTTATCCCCAACCAAAAGAAGTAATGAAGAAATGAAGGAAACAATCAACTAAAACCTCACGTACATGTTTATATGTTCTGCATGTATTTCAATGTTATGTTCATCTCAAAAGCATCAGTTATCCTCATGAACCTAGTACAATTATGTTTGGTTTCTATGAATTCATATGATTTCAGAAGAACATGTTGTGCTAGTGAAACTAGTGTACTAATAGGTTGCTCCGGTTTCTACTGGCTTATATAATTTAATATCTTTGATTTAATTCAAGGAAATGAACATGTCAAGGTTGTAGGACGATGAAGAGGATGAAAGGGAGGCATCAACGTCCAAAGTTCCAAAGGAAGGAAGTGCTGTAGAAGGACTCAATCCAACAGCCCTTCCTGATTTAAACATCGTGATAGGGGATGATCATGTTCCTATTTAGGAAAGAAACCATCCTGGAGTGGAGGAATTTGTTTTAACGCGCAGTGCCTTGTCAACCTTTCCAAGTATCTTCTATATTGTCTTCTTTACACTATGAGTAGGGTTTTTGTAAACTGATTTTATAAACCCTAAGGACCTTGCTTACTAATATTCTTTCAAGGTCAAACGAATCTCCTAGCAGGATTCAAACCTAGGACGAGTCAATTAACACCTGACCGCTCCAACACAGTGGTAAAGTTATACAGATCATCCATGGAAGTTGAATCGAGAGAGGGACTTGAGGATATGAAATAATTAAAACTGAAATTTTCAACTATAATATCTTCTAACCATATCAATTTTCGTTATGTTTTGTCATATGCACCCGCCTTAGGAGATAGATATGTCATGCATGAAACAAAAACGAGCCTTTATCCAAAATTTTGGAGCTACATGAATTCTTTTTCTTCATGCTGTTATATGCCTTCCACAATGATATTTTAAAAAAAAGGCTCAAGAGAAGGTGGCATGAAAATGAATTGATAAATTCATAGAAGAGGCAGAAAGAGACTTGGACGGGAAAAAACTGAATATACATCCAACACAAAAGACAAATGAAAGAGTTATCAGCAAAATTTGTTGAATCTTGAAAGTGGGCTATAAAAGTTAGACAACACACTTTTCATTCACTCTAAAAAGTGGGAGCTAACTCATCTCCCACCCCGGGTCAAAATTTCAAAAGGCTAGCAGAGAATAAAGTAATGGTGGGCCCATAGGGAACTGTAATGGAGAAGTTGTTAACTCTACTTTTTGGAGTGAATGAGAAGTGTGTAGTCAAGCCGGGGCCCAAATGCAGAAAGTTGTCAAGCAGATCATAGCGTTATAATTCAAGTTTGCTGGAGTTCATTCAAATAAAATAATAAATTGAGGTGCCAATAGTTATGAAGGGAGAGTAGATGGATAGAATATAAACTAAAATAAGATAATAAAATAGTGAAAAAAGTGGGATTAATTCAGTAAAAGTCGCAATACATGAGATCCACCTGCGACATATGCATTCTTAAGGTGTGTCACGACCTATGAGACAAAATATTAAAGGCAAAAAACGAGTTGGGAGTTCTTTGAATGACCTAGTTTGGACACAAAATACAGAGAATAAAGGCAAAAACACTACCAAGTATGGTGTATATCATAGCCATTTTATACAGCTTGGCCTTGGGTAAAGGAGAGTAGTATTTGGTATAAAAAACTGGAAAGAAAGTGTTGTCTGATAACTTTGAAATGTATTGTAGCATAACACAAAATATGGCAACTTTAGCCAACCAAAAGTCATGGCACAAGGGCTTCTTCTATGCCACAGCTTAAGTCGTCCATGCCCCTTTCCCGCCTCCATACACCCAGTCTCCCCCACCCCCACCCCCACCCCCACCCCAAACCCCAAACCCTCAAATCTCTTTCCTTTCTCTCTCTCTCTGTTTTATATATTAAAACCCAAGCTTGTGGAGGTAATGACGTGGTGAGAAAGGGGGGCCAAAAGAGACAAGGTGGTCCTTATGGGCAATGGAGTTGGGATCCCATATTGGATAGCATTTTGATTTTTGGTCAGGATAAGAAGGGATGCAAGAAAACCTATTGCCCTAAAGCGGTTGGCATTGGAGAGAAAAAAGGGCTTGATGATGGCGACGACAATGGTGAAGGAGATGATCATGATAAGCCCATGTCCACTCAAATAAGCAGTGGGTATTTATCAAGGAAGGATTTAGAAAGGGCAGCTATGATCCAAATTGATGACGTTTCAACAATTTGAGGGCCCATACAGGGTTTAGCACCCTCGCCGAGCAATCCAACTGCTGTGATATGCAGAATGGCAACAATAGTGATTAGGGAGGTGCTACTACTATAATGGTGGTCCTAGCAAGAATCCTAATGGCCCATAGAATCAGACACCTCTCCTTCCCCATGTAACATCCACTGTAATACACAACTTTTTTATGTCAATGACAATGGGAAAGAAAAAGCGGATGTCAGTATATGTTCAAGAAAGAAAAAGAAAAAAAAAGATGAAGGAAAGAAAGAAAGGAAAAACGGATGTCAGTATACATTCAGTTTATGTCATCCACTGTAATTCACAGGTCAGTGTGTATTCAAAGAAAGAAAAAAGAAAGGAAAAAAAAAAGAACAAAAGGAACATTACATTTTTTTAACTTATATTCAACAAAAGCGGGTGTCAGTATATGTTCAAGAAAAATAACCAAAGAACCATCTTCGTTTACTTAAAGTTCAACAACAAGGGAAGTGTTAGAAAAGGTAATTCAGAAATTAAGGCTGTTTCCATAATAATGGGAGTTCTATAGAGATGATATGATTATGTCTTTTAAAAGCTTCACACATTTGTAAGAGAAACATATCGGCAGTTAATAACCGTGCACTTATGAACTGATAAGAGTGATTCTTCCATTCCAATAAGATGTGAATATAATTATTGAAATTAACTAAGTTCGCATATAGTCATTAGAAAATGGGAGCATATACTGGTAAAATCCCGATGTCATATAAAAGTGGAAAAGAAAACCAATTTAAAGACCATCGATCATTGGGGGTGTTTTGGGGGGGGGGGGGGGGGGGGGTGGAGATGGATTCTTGGAGAGGAAAATCAGGGAATGCCTAAAACAACAGCACATTCAAATATTACCTCCTTCAGCCAGTAATGATATGTGTCTCTGATGCTTGTTTTCCTCCATGCACTTAAGTCAAAGATATTCATCCCATAGGCCCATGCACACTCATCTGGGTCTAGATTACTGGCTATTAGGGGATGAGCGAAGTTAAAATATGTCTTGAAGCGCTTAGACATTACCCATCCATCATCTCCTTTACAAGTTTCTACAGCACCATTCACTTTACCAGATAGATCAATATCCCACAGTGGTGACAAGTCACGCTGAACAACAACATCATCATCAAGAAAAACCACCTTGTTGAGGTTTGGATAGAGCTGTTTCCATACAACACAAAGTGCAGTGTCACCATATATCAACAAATTTGCTTAAAGATTAAATAACATGTACTTAGTCCAAATCAGGAATATGATAGATTATGTTCAAACAAGAAGTCAGGATAAAAGAGGATCTAACTAAAAGCATCGAATTGGACTATAACATTGCATGCAGCACTCAGGTTTGGAGGTGTCAAACTAAAATTTTGGTCGAAGTCTATTTTCCCATATACTCTCATTGGTCAAGTAGACATCAAAGATTATTTTTATCTTTTCTTAGCCTAATCTTTTAATGTCCCTCTTTCTTTTTCACTAAATCACTCTCTTTAATCTCTCTCATAGTGACCATTCAAGTTACGAAATTTTATTTCTTTTTTCTAGCTCCCTATGTCCTGTCACAATTATTTGATCTTCAAATAAGAACTATCTATACAAAACAAGAAGTACATATTGCTTTAGTTACCTCAGGAAGATATATGCGGAGATGGTTGAGTAGAGAAATGTATTTTGGACTCCGAGCCTGCAGTTTTGAAGCAAAAACCCTGGGGTTGTCAGTGACATTGGCTCCCCTGATGTGATCTCCATGATAGTGATTTCTGACACCACGGTGGCTTTCTATAGCTTCGAGTACAGGAACATTTTCCCTTGTCAACCAATCAAATTGATGAACACCTTTCACCTCAACAATGGCTGAGGAAGGAGGATTCAAAGCAAACCATGAATGCATGCCTGGATAGGTCTTTTTATCCGTTATAACATGGAAAACTATCTTTTCAGGATATGAAGCCGATCGCACAGTCGAGCTGACAACAACAGAGGCTGCGAGTATGTTATCACTAGCTAGAATGAAATGGTAATAAGAGTTATCTGAGAGTAAGGGTAGCGACTCAGGGGGAGGCAATTGCTTTCGTGCATGAGCATTGGATGAATACTCGTCGGTCAGCCGCAAAGAAAGACAATGAATTCCTTTCGGAATAGCAGTTGCCGCAAAATGTTTGTGCAACTGTTCTGCCAACCTTGATCTCTTGACCTCTCTATCCATATTCTCCATCTGTAAAGCACAAATACATCAGGAATTCATGTAAATACAGATAGAATGTTAACGTAGCTATGCATGCATACCAGATGACAAATTCAATGAAGCTTCATGCATTACAAGCAAAGCTTAACATGTAGAATAACTATGGCCAGTCCCTATTAATCTGTCAGTCCATTATCACTAATAAAGTGCGTCTTTTGAAGAGTACAAATGGGCACTAGTAGTCCTCTCTTCAGCACCCATTCATAAACCAAAAAATTCATCAGTTTAAATCTGAACACAAGGCAAGTATTAAAACATGTTCACCATATTGGTTGGCATGGTGTCACTTCCAGACTTAAACAGCTCACTGATGCTGCCATGGTTTGTAATATTACTGGGCATATGGAAAATAATGCACCATATCATAGATAACAGTCGAAAATTACAAATATGCATGTTTACTTGTCAAATTATTTGGCAACAAAAACCCAAACCTTTCAAAAATGCACTTATAGATATATTTGCTTTACTTTCTAGTAGTTTGTGGTGCAGAGTGATTAATATAGTTTGTTCTAGGTATTTCATGATTCTTATCCAAACAAATTGATATCGAGGAAAATCATGTCCTTCCAAGAATCTGATGTGGTTGAACCTTTAAATCAGTCAGCCATAAGAAGAAAAGAAAATTTTAGAATATCTAATTAGTGTCATTGAATTTATTGGCCATTTTTTTACCTTATTTATGATTTTTATGCATTGGGTGCCAAAATTTGGGCCATCCTTGCTTGGTACCTAGCAGCCGTTTCAATCACTTGCTTACGAACTTACAACTCTTGATTTAGGCTCGTTTTAAAGTTTTAAGTCAAATTCTCCAAGAGATATCAATATGGTCCAGTGATTGATGAGAAGACAGAAAGCTCTTATCATCTCCAATATTAATTAATTAGAGGTAATAGTGCTAATGGTGGCTTGCTACTCCAACAAGAATCTCATGTGAAAGGAATAACACAAATACACTTTTAAAATACATCTAGATGACAATGTATACATACACTCTTGCAGAAAGAGACAAGGACAAAAGTAATGCCATATGGTCGATTTTGTCATATATGCATGTGCATGCTTATATATGTCGCATAGATGATTCTTGGACTTTCCAAGGACAGTCCTTTCTGCTGCTTTCAAATTCACTGCTTCCCTCTCCTGCTCCTGCACCTAACAACTAAATCATGGATGTCACCAAACAGATTGATTCACGTGCATCATACAAGGAAACCTCGACTACTCAAGCTAGAAAATCCTCCTTGATCGGAGATTCTATTGAATGATTATATCCATAAGTTCAGAAAAGAAGCAACAAGTTATAAACCACCAGTTTATGAACAAAAGGCTTCATGCACATAATAGTCATAGAAGTTAAGGAATTCAGATCACTAAACTTTTCTCATCTATATTACGAGAAACATAATAAAATTTTATGATGGAAGCCATTTATTTTACCTCACTCATCCAGCTTCCTATTCACATCCTCTGCTATATTTTGTTTTTATTTTTAAGAATAGGTCGTGGCCTGATGCCCATTCTCTGCCATCAAAAACCGCCACATTTGGGAGTATTATTACTCCAACAAATTTAGATTGGGCCAACATAATATCGACTATCAAGACAACTGTCCTTGAACTTAATTTATAACTAGATTACAGCTGGAATCCTGCATTTGCTAAAATAATCAAAAATAAATAAGACTGTAGATAAGACTTAGCCTATCCATCTTAAGAATGTCCAAGTTTAAATTACAATTTTCATATATCACTATTACCTGCAATTTTTCTTCGTAAAATTTGTCAACATTGATGAGGTTTCCATTCACATACTGTTAGTATTATTTCTTTATGGGTGGTCATGATCCTAGTGGAATATTGTAATGAACTGGATGCAATTCAGGTTAAACAAAGTTTACATTGTGTAATGGTCAGTCTAGGTGATGGCTTTAGACTAAACTTGACAGATGCTTGGTCATCTTAACTGGCTTGAGCAGTGGCGTGTTCCCATCTTTTCAAGATGAATATTTGGGCAGGGTGTGGTATCTCATTATGTTAAAATGATTGAGGTTTCATTGCATGCAAAGATGCTCAGGTTGAGCTAATGATATCAAAAGATCCAGAATGGCAAAGGCCACCATAGCACACAGGTAGAGACTTTTTGCGGTGGGCAAAAAATCTGTGATTTAACTTGCTACAGGCTACAACCTATTCTCAAAAGGGGAAAAAAGATCTAGCGTGCAAAAATATTATGGCACTATCCAATCTAGTGAACCATAATCGCTTCATCTCTTGGGGATAGACTACAATAATCATATCACCCATTCGCTCTGTTAACGGTCACCTCATATGTTAAATTAGCAACTTTGAACTATCATATCCTTTTTACTACAATGTATTTTCATTTTTGACTATAACACAGCATTGGTCTCAGTAGCAAAATTAAACCATCTCAAACAATTTGCCCTCGTTTTATCCTCAATTGACACTACCTCTAACTTCCTATGGATGCACTCATTATTATCATATCTTTTATTGCTTTGATGTTTATCAATCTCAATATTCTTATTCAGGTACACGCTTCTCGGCGTGTCCTTTCTCAACTGCCCCCACATTCTTAAAAATAGAGCATGGTTGGTCATATATCCACTCATAAAATTTCTGTTGTGGGAAAGGCCCGCATCTAGTGAATGACGTCATAGGGATACAACATCCATCCAAAAAAGTCAAATGTTGAGCCCTGAAGATTGCCATATCCAAGCACACAATTGCCTTGAAGCACCAATATGAAAGCTACAAGGTTTTGAATTTCTAGGCCTTTTCTGAAGTTTTGCAGGGCTTGATTCGCAAATTCCCCAACTGATTTGTAAACTTCGAAAAGCTCTAATTATTGACCGAAATTTATGTTTTTTTAAACGCGTTAGTTTGTTGTGGGGTTCTAATTTTGTTCCTAAGCTTCCAAGTTAAACTTTTGAGCTTGCCAAGTAAAATTAAGGTTCCTGAAGGCTATAAAGGGAGGTTGCACGGTAGTTACCGTTTGTACTTTGCTTATTGAATAAAAGAATGCTTTCAATTGTTTTTCACTTGTTCTTCAACTTTCTGTACTTTTTTGTGCCTGATGCAGACTCCGAGTACGACTTCATGGTGCCATGCTGACCAGAGGTGTGACACTGAGTACATCTTTGTGGTGCGATGATGCAACCCTGGGGGCCAAAGTGCAACTCCGATAGCATCTAAGAAGTGATCATGCGACTCAGTCTCAACATTCTTACATGTTTTTCCTATTATTATGTGATTTAAACCTGTTCAGCCTTAGATCACCATAGTAGGATCAGAACACGTTCTGCTCTCACAACTCTTTCACATCCGTCATCAACTTCGCCTTCTAGTTCATAGATAATTGAGTCACATTACTAAAGAGATGATGAAATTCAATTGCTCAAAGAACTGCCGATGTAGGTGAGGCATCTACAGCTATGACAAAGAGCATGAGTAGGAAGAAGACATAGATGCAATCATGCAAGAAATGCACGATAGAATCAGTGGAGCACACGTGAATGAGCTAATGATGGCCAAGAAAAGATTAAGGCAAGAGTCTTATTGGTAAATGATGGACACTGATCATTGCCTGCATGCGTGCTCCAAAAGAATGGCTTGACTTTAGTCATCCTTAATCTCACAATGATAATGAATGCTCGACTCCAAGTAATTCAAATGATTCTTGCATTTTTGTAGCCACCAATATAAAGTATAGCCATTTTTCTTATGATAGTTTTGCTGAAGTTATATCACTAATTCACTATTAACGCATTTATCCCAGATTTTAAACTTTAAATTCTAAACTTTATCCGTATTTCTTCTTTACTCTGGCTAACTAAAAAGATGTCAAAATGAGTGGAGGAAGAGTACCTTAGTAGCTCTCTATAAGAACAAGGGTGATATCCAGAGTTGTTCAAACTATCGTGGAATAAAACTTATGTGTCACACCATGAAGTTTTGGGAAAGGGTAATTGAACACAGGTTAAGGCAGAATGTTAAAATATCAGAGAACCAGTTTGGGTTCATGCCGGAGCGATCGACGACAGAGGCTATTCATTTGCTTCGTCAACTTATAAAGCGATTTCGAGAGAGAAAGAGAAATTTGCATATGGTCTTTATTGATTTAGAAAAAACTTATGATAAGGTACCAAGAGAGGTATTATGGTGGACATTGATGAAAAAGAGAGTCCCCATCAAATATATTGACATAATTAAGGATATGTATGATAGAGTAGTGACAAATGTCAGAACTTGTGGAGATATAACAAGTGATTTTTCTATCACAATTAGATTGTATCAAGAATCTGCATTGAGTCCATTCTTATTTGCCATAGTGATGGATGAGCTTACTAGAGCTATTCAGGATGAGATACCGTGATGTATACTATTTGTTGATGATATTGTCCTAGTCGATGAGACGAGAGATGAGGTAAATGCCAAATTGGAGTTATGAAGGCAAACTCTAGAATCCCGAGGTTTTAGATTAAGTAGGGCCAAAACAGAGTATATGGAGTGTAAATTCAGTAAACAGGGAATCTGAGATTATAGTATTGTGAGACTAGATGGACAAGAAATACTGATGAGCAGTCATTTTAAGTACTTGGGTTCTATTATCCAAAAGGATGGGGAGATCGATAGTGATGTCAACTATGGATTCAAGTCGGCTGGTTGAAATGGAGGAGCGCAACAAGAGTCTTATGTGAGCATAACATTCCGTTATGGCTGAAAGAAAAGTTTTATCGGACTGCTATTAGACCAGTTTTGTTATATGACACAGAATGTTGGGCTATAAAGAGATATCATGCTTAGAAGATGAAAGTAGCAGAGATGTGTAGGCTTTGTTGGATGTGTGGTAATACGCGGAGAGATAAGCTGAGAAATGAGAATATTCGTACTAATATAGATGTAGGCTCTATAGAAGAGAAGATGAGAGAAAACCTCCTACAATGGTTTGGTCATGTGCGACGTAGACTTACAGATGCGCCAGTCCGACGAGTAGAGCGTATCAATTTAGGGCAAGTTAAAAGAGCGCAGGGGAGACCGAAGAAAACATGGATGGAGGTAATACGACAAGATATAGAGGCTAAAGGTCTTAGTGAAGGCATATTGCTCGATAGGAATGAGTGGAGAAAGGTGACCCATGTGCCCGATCCGGCGTAATTCTCTTTTGGTTCATGTAACCTACCCCAAATACTTGGGACAAATGGCTTAGTTGTTGTTGTTGTTGTTGTACTCTCACTAAGTAACGCAATATCATAGGCAACTAACATGTACCATGGGATCTCTTCCTTAAAATGCCAAGAAAAAGTTTGCTAATAACTAACATAAAGATCACAGACTTAACGTCAATCCTTGATGAAAGCGTGTGACATTTAGGACCGCAGATATCCAATGAGGCACTCCCCAAAAATACATATCCTTAATCTCACTGCTCACACAAGCATAGTTTGCTACACAATCGTTCGTTTTTCTAAAACCCACTACATATCTATTATGGAATTTTTAACATAAAAATTTTCTAAAGTAATCAAGACATAGGATACCATTTTTCTCCAAAACTTTTCATTGATCACCCTGGTAAGTAAATAGCTTCCATGTTTGATCACCCTTGCATAAACCAATTGAGTTCCAGGAGAGAAGAAAAAATTGTTTCTTAGTGTTTGCTCAATTACCCTAAACAAAATAGGTAACCATGTTTGCATCAGCACCCTTCCTTGCAAAGGGGAGGAGAAACACAGCTAAGGCTCTTGTCACCTCTGACCCTAGGCTCAAAAAAATAAAATTATATCAATGAAGGGGGGAAAAGTTTAGAAATAAAAAATAAAAACTAGCACAAACCACTAGCTGAGTTCCTTCAATAGTACATTATATATGTAGATATGTTTTTAGCCTTGTATAGACTTGAGATAATTTTTGTTAAAAACATCGAGGATGGATCTTTTCGTTCTTCAAAGACTTCTTCTCTTCAATTTCTGATCTCCTTGAGAGGATAATATTGATTTCTCTCTTTTTCTGAGCATATTCCCCTCATCTTCACTTTTCAGCAGGATTTTAATTTTCTTCTTCTTCAACAATCAGTTTATTAGAAAATTCTTGGTGTTGACGAATTAACTCTTCCAGTATCAAACTGCTCTCTGGATTGAGAAATTTCTTGACCTTCATGACACAATGATCTTTTCCACCATTATTGAAGGTTCCTCTGGTAAGTATCACAAACTTGGCAATTATGTTGAACTAATGTCTCTGGCCTTCGGTAACCTTAGCAACCACAAAGTAAAACTCCAGAGCAATTTTGTTGATGTGAATTAAAACTATTGCATGGACCATTGGAACTCAAAAGAATTGCAGGCGGATAATGATAGGGATCATGCTAGCACAGCTTTCTTTATGTAGTGCTTTATTTGTTTTAGTCGTTTTTAGTCCACATCGTTTGTGATGTGGAAGTTATTTTTGTATGGACCTATAAAAGGCTGAGACATGTAGTTGTTTAAGCAAACTATGAATTTGAATTAATGAAACCCACATTAGCATGCTGATGTGCTTTTCAAATTGAATTTCTTGCATGGTGATGTGCATAGTGGGAGAGAGATCTCCCTGATGGTGAAGCCAAAATTCATCTTTAACCCTAATTTCTCTCCATCTTTATCTTCTTCCCCTTTCGTTCTATAACAAATTGGTATCAGGGCTAAAATTCATGCTCTTCTCTTCCTGCATAAAAATTTTCCCTTTCCCAAAAACCCTAACCTCCTTCTCTACAAAACCCTAACCTCCACTTCCACAAAATCTCAAAACCTTAGATCTTTCCTCTCCTCTTTTTTCTCTAGTTAAAAAAAAACGAAACCCTAGATCAGATTAAAAAACTCCAAAAAAGAGAAAATCAAAACAAAAAAAAAGAAAATCAAAATTTCCCATGTTCATCGTCTTCTTCCCCGATTTGCCCCAAAACGCTAACCCTAATCCCCTCCACCTTTGCGCTCGCCTCCCCTCCTGCAGCGTCGCCTCCCCTCTCCAAGGCCTGTCATCTTTTCACCATCGTCGACCTCCTTCTACCCTTGCCGGATCTCAACAACCGCCACCAACCCCAATCAACCGACCTTTGACTTCGCCGGAATTCCTCTCCGACCTCGCAGTCGACTTCCCTGTTGACTTTCGACCTCGTCTACATCACCGCTGGCTCTGCAGATCTCCTCTGTCTCCCCTCTCCACCGCGATAACTTTGACAGCACCGCCTATCCACCTCTCTGTCGTGATGACCTTGACAGCACCGCATCACAGCCGATAGGATCTCCCCTCATAGAACTGGCCAACGGCGAGCCCTCATCCCACAGCCCGACTCTGTCGTCGATTTCTTCCTTCGACTTAGCACCGACGCCACAACCTCATCTCCTTCATCACCACCACCGTCAGGCCAGATCCCATCGCCTTCTTCGACTTTGCCGCCGACGCCGCTACAGATAACGCCACCGCAGATCCAGTCACCGCAGATCCAACCACACAGCCTTCGTCGTCGCCGCCACTCCGGCGTCGCCAACATCCTCTTGTCTTCCGACGTCGACTAGATCCAGATCTCCCGACGACACCGTCTTCAACATCCAGATCTAGTTGGGTTTGATTGGATCCTCATCACAAATCCAACCCGACCTGGAGCCATCACACCCGATTGCTTAAAAGAGTTTAAGTTAAACTAGTTTTTATATCAGATACAACCCCAGTCTGCAACAGTCTAATCCGAGTTAAACTGACCCGAGTTAAAACAGACCGATCCAGACTCGGTTTGGCTCCGCCAGGCTTAATTAAACCGTGTCAACTAAGCGAGCTTGACTCGATCATGACTCGGCCCGACACGATCTCACTCGGCAGATTCAGTTCGGAAGCTCGTTTCAAGCCCGATTCACGTCATTTTTAAGGCAGTCTTCTCCCAACTCGTATTATTGTTGTCCATGACTCTCGTGAGTGATTTTCAGCTCTTGGTGTGGGTATTCTTCGAAGAATTCGTAGAGGAATTTTGCATTGAGCGTGAACGACTCACTCCTTCAGGTGCATTCTAATTTGATCTGAATTATCAATTATTAAATTACTTGCAATACTAGTGGGGGTGCAGTGATTTGCTAGTTGATTTGTACATGCTTCTATCTAGTATTTGCATTATTGTGTGTTATTCTCATCACTTGTAGGGTTGCATTTATCGCATTTAAGATTTGAAACTTTTAGAAAATTTTATTTGCCTCATTTTAGAGCACGCATATGGTCTTATTTGAGTTAAGAATTTTCATTACATCTGCTTGTTTGCTTGATTTTTTGTATTTGTAGCCATCGTGACTAGTCAATATTGAGCGTGTACTAGAGCAAACCATGAGAGTAGTTGTATTGATAATTAGTGTAATAGGAAAGAGAAAATAGCGTAAAAAGATTCAAAATTTGATGGTTACTATGATTCAAATGTTTTTTGTGACTGGTTAACCGATATTGAGTGCTACTTTTTTGGAATGGGGTTTTTTGATGCCGTTAGAGTCTTATTTGCTAGGAGAAAACTCGTAGGGTCGGCTAGAAGTTACTGAGAGTCGGTACAGAGAGATTGCATGAGACGTAGGATTACCCTTGAGATAATAAGGTGATTGTTACAAATCACTCTAAAACCGTGAGGAAGTTACATACTTGGTGTATGGATTCTGAAAGGATTCTAAAGAAGATTGCCTCCATTACCTACGAGTTGGATATTTCATGAGATTCTGGAGTTGGCTCAATCCTCAATGGGAATGATTCACTTCTGGTTGCAGATGTGCCTTCTTTGAACTATCATTTGCAATTGGTTCGTCACGAAGGCCAGCTCCACCTCCCCCACCACCGTGGTTTCGACGTGATGCAATAATGTTGATTTCTCGACCACCACTATAACCTAATTGAGATGATTTATGCGAGATGTAGTTCAGTTTTACCCGGTCGTATCTGTCGTCTGTTACTACTGCATTCACCGGCGTTGAATGTTTTCATGCCGGGGAGAATTGATGAGGATCATACTAGCATAGCTTTCTTCATGTACTACTTTATTTGTTTATTCGTTTTTAGTCCCACATGGGTTGTGAACGAGAAGTTATTTTTGTATGAGCCTATAAAAGGCTGAGAGCTGTAGTTGTTTAGGCAGACTATGATGATTTGAATTAATAAAACTCATATTAGCATGCTGATGTGTTTTTCAAATTGAATCTCTTGCATGAAAATGGGCAGAGTGGGAGAGAGATCTCCTTGATAGTGAAGTCAAAATTCATCTTTATCCTTCAAAACCCTAATTTCTCTCCATCTTTATCTTCTTCCCCTTTCCATTCTACAACAGATAGCCTACAGCTTCATAAGCTTCAGACTTGCAGCTGTAGAAGCATCTCCTCCTTTATCTTCGTTTCAAAGTCATAATTTCCTTGATGACAGACAATGAAACAAGGCCTTTACACTAGGCAATCATAAACCAGAGTGGACAGGAGGGAAAAGAAAGGACTGTAACAATTAGAGGTGGCAAATGGGTCAGGTTATTGCAATAGGTCATTTCTGACCCAACCCATAAAGGGATAACCTGAATCGAACTGTTTATTAAACAGTGTCAAGTAGGTCAATCCAAACTTATCCCAACTAACCATTTAACAAATGGGTAGGATCCAAACACGAGTATTACCAGGAAACTTTATGTTTACAAAATTTGTCGTGTCAGTCATGGGGACACAACACGACTCGGACACGGCTCATGTAGGAGTGGAAGAGAGGAACAGGATGTTGTTGCTTTTGAAAAAGAGAAAGGATCAGAGACAATATCTATAGAAAGGATTCATAAGAGAAGAATAAAATGTCGAAGTGTAAACAAATGTTACGTTCTTTTTTCTCCTAAAATCATGCAAACACGTTTCATTTCTTAACTTTGTCATGATATGTAAACCAGTAGTGTTGAGAGCATTGCTCCATTAAATATGGAACCAACAATATGTGTTCATGCAAGTGTAACAGAGAATATATGTCATGACACATAAACTACTAAGTTAACGAGAACCTGTTGCCCTCTTTAACTAAACTTTCCATCTATCAAACACGTCAAGTGGCAGGGATCCAAAACTCGGCCGAGTCGGATACGACTCGGCCGAGTCGGATACGACTCGGCCGAGTCGTATCCGACTCGGGCCCCTCCGGTACGACTCGGGGGCCCGAGTCAGTCAAGGATCGCCGAGTTGACCCGAGTCGGGTCCGAGTTGGACCCGATCCGGGTCAACTCGGCGCCCGTGATCCTTCAATTAAAGGGCCTGCGTATGAGAGAGAGAGAGATCAGATCGATCTGATCTCTCTCTCTCTCACACGCTGCCCCCTCCCTCTCGCGTCCCCCCGCGTCGCCCTAGCCATCGCCGTCGCCTCGCCGTCGCCGTCGCAGGTAATTCTCTCTCCCTCTCTGTCTCCGTCTCTCTCTCTCCTGCTGTGTCTCTCTCTCTCACACGCTGCCCCCTCCCTCTCGCGTCCCCCCCGCGTCGCCCTAGCCTTCGTCGTCGCCTCGTCGTCTCGCCGTCGCAGGTAATTCTCTCTCCCTCTCTCTCCCTCTCTCTCTCTCTCCTATTGTGTCTCTCTCTCTCTCACACGCTGCTCCCTCCCTCTCGCGTCCCCCCCGCGTCGCCGTCGCCGTCGCCTCGCCGTCGCAGGTAATTCTCTCTCCCTCTCTCTCCCTCTCTGTCTCCGTCTCTCTCTCTCTCTCCCGTTGTGTCTCTCTCTGTCGGACTCTCTCCCTCTCCCTCTCAGTCTCTCTCTCTCCCCCTCTCCCTCTCTCTGTGCCTCTCTCTCCCTATCTGTCTCCTCTCTCTCTCTCCTCCTCTGTGTCTACCTCTCTCTCCCTCTTTGTCTCCGGCTCTCTCTGCCTCTCCCTCTCCCTCTCTGTTCCTCTCTCTCCCTCTGTCTATGTCTCTCTCTGTCGGACTCTATCCCCGTCTCTCTCTCTCTCCCCCTCTCAGTCTCTCCCTCTCCCTCTCTTTGTGACTCTCTCTCTCGTCTCTCTCTCTCTCTCGGACTCTCTCTCCCTCTCAGTCTCTCCCCCTCTCCCTCTCTCTGTCTCTCTCTCTCTTTGTCCCTCTCTCCCCTCTCTCTCTCCGTCTCTCTCTCCTCCTCTGTGTGACTGTGTCTCCCTCTCTCCCCTCTGTCTACGTCTCTCTCTCCCTCTCTCTCTCTCCCCCCCCCCTCAGTTTAATTTTGATACATGAATTTTGATATCTACAATTTTTTATGATTTGTCATGATTTTTTCATAATTTTTTTGGCGCTCTATGTAGCGTTTTTTGCGTTTCGCCCGAGTCCGATCCGAGTCGCCGAGATCGATCCGTCTCGGTGCCGGCCGAGTCGGCGGCCGAGACCGAGACTTTGAACCATGTCAAGTGGTCAACCCAACACGCCTAACCATTTAAGAACCAGATTAGGTCCTACCACCATTCGTCGGGTTTTTTAAGACAAACTGATTATTAAAAGTTTAAACAAATGCGAAGAGTGGGATTCATAGATATAAACAACACACAAGACACCGTCATGGATAAACAGTTGGCTAACATGTCCTTGCATAGAGATAATGACAAAGATAGATAAACTAAAAGGTTTTCTTAAAATTAAGACTTGTGAATGCTAAGACTTGAACCAAGAAACAACAGACACTATAGAGATAGTGGCAGTTGGCTAATATGACGTTACATAAAGATATTGACAAGGACAGAAAAACTATAAGGTTTTCTCAAAAATTAAGATTTGTGAATTCTACGACTTTGAGCCAAGAAACAACAAACACCCTACACTGCATGACTATCACTATGTGGAAGTTATTCAGATATCCATACTATAATACTCTTTGTAATGCAATCCTTAGAAGGGATTTGCAAATTTTACTGTCAGTCCCGTATCCACTTTCCTAACACATGACAACAAACAAAAAAGACAAAAAAGTTTCTTAATATTACACAACTTTACCACTCTTCTTCTTTTCTATAATAAAACTCTTTCATTAGCTATTTATTATCGTTATTGTTATGATGATGATGATGATGATGATGATGATGATGATGATGATGATGATGATGGACCCACTAAAAACACATCATTTTCATACTTCGTCTACTACATCATTACAATTAAAAGTTCTACCACTTAAACTATTGGATTATAATTATGTGTAATCACATGTTTCCCACCTAAACAGTTTTTGTCCATCTGAATCCCTCTATGTCGAAATACTAGTTATTTTTCTTGTAGACCTGAAGAGACGCACTCAAGGAGATTATTACCAACAACTGGAGTTTTACAGAGGCTATTGGCAATTTGTGGATGCCACTGTGATCTATGTGCACATTAGGAGAACCAGCTAAGATCACGAATAAAATCTCCCCATTATGGGAGTCCTTTCTCCCTTCATGGGAGTTTCCTTCTCCCAAGAGGGGCCTTTTGCCCCAACATGGGACCTTTTTTCTTTTTCAGGTGTTTCCATCCCTTTGTTTTTTTTCCTCTCTTATGCTGTAAGCCTTCAGGCTTTTCTCCCCAAAAAAGAAAATAATAATAACAAATAGTACAAAAATAAGATAACTCAAATCCTAACAAATTAAACCAGATTCAACATGACATTGCATCAATTTGAGGGGAGAACCTTAGAATTCACAACATTCAATACTTCAGATCATGCTAGCATAAGCATAACATATGGCATCATCCCATCAAAGAGAATGAAAGTAGGAAAAGAAAATGTTCTTTCATTATAAAAGCTAATTTAACTCCCTGCATAAGCATGAAGCTTCAAGTAACATAACTAGATCATAACAAAGAAGCCTTTTTAATCTGTAGAAAAAATAGTTATATATAAAGGAGAGACAAAAGATTTAAGTTGAGGTGTCCAACAAACGTTTTGTGTTGGGAATAATCATAGATATCCTGAAATTAGAAAAGTCTAGTACTGAAAATTTGGTCTGGAGACGAGGCCAGAACAGGTTTGAGATCTATCTGACCAGAAAGCCTGAACCAATAACCCAATCTACTATCACATTGGTAAAATTGAATATTAAGTCACCCTTTTATCCTCATTTCCACATTCATCCTCATAGTTGTTTGTGACTCTTGGCGCATTTGGCAGCAGAAGCATTGAGCACAAACTACCCTGGTCAAGGTAAAGAATTACCTGAAGTGAGAATACCCAAGCAAACCAGAAAGCAGAATAAGAATTAGATGCATACGATGGGAATACTCAAGCACAAATGTCCCCAAGCTAAGTTGTTAATCTCACCATAAACTCAATAATTCCCAATTTATTTAATAGCCACCCATCTTAATAAGACCTGGAACTTCACTTAAATGGGACCTCACAAGTTCTGGTGTTCTACTACGTGGTCACAGTGCTACAGAAGTTTTGACAATTCAACAATCATACAGTGCTAACAAACAAAGCAGCAACTGTTGTTTCCCACTAAACAAGTTAAATTAGTTAACTAATCTTCACTGCAACATGCTGAACTTTGAATAAAACAAGAAAGCTTCCTACTATCAATCTAGCAAACAACCAAGATATAAGTATTTGGTCAATTAGGATCAGGAAAAGATGTATCAACCAAAATAAGAAAAGAAGTGTGCAATTCGCATACCATGGCCTTCAATCTGATAGCAAATGTCTTGGCATCATATTTGTTTCTCTTCATATCAGAAACGAACTCACTAAATGATTGTGGCAACTTCTGACCAACAGGAATTTCCTCAGAATTAACTTGAACTAGCATCTTATATAAATCTCTTACAAGTCTCTGCGAAGGTGAAATCAGGTGATCAAACTTAGACAGCAACTTAAATCGACTTCAAAAAACACGCTACCCCAGCTATAGAAAATGATATTATAGGGGTTCTATAAATAGAGTGAAAAGAAGATAACTACCACTGAATCATCGTCTCCCCTGCCAAGAAACCTTGGACCCAGACGCCTTCCCAAACAATCTGACACAAACAGTACGCAATCAGTAAAATATAGATGAAACCTCACCCAACATTATATTGCAGTAAGCTATGTCATATATGCTGCCCAATTACATCCAAAGGGAAAAAAAAAATTTTTTATGCAGCGTAAAGAAAGTCACGAGGTAAAGGATGCATCAACAATGCCTGATGTAGATATACAAAATTTCATCAAAGCAGGATATACTAATAAAAGATATCGAAAATGTCTGATGAGAAGCTGCAGCCCAGAAATCTTCGGTACACGGACTAGCACTAGAAATGCTAGCAGAATTCAGGTGCGATGTATGTGAATTCATAAATATATGTGTCTGTAATATGGAAGGGCTGTGAGGAGATGCTGAATATTTATTAAGTCACTCTTTTTCTCTTTTGCCTTTGTTTGACTCAGAGTTGATGTAACGGCCCAGTTTCTAATAAACAAGATTAGGCCTACAACAACATTCATCTCCGTTAACCATAGGTTGAGAAAAAAAAAAAATTTTGGCAGCATCATCCTTGATATTCCTTTATTTCTCACTTACAATAATCAAGATTTCGGCTCGAAGGCCTACTTACATCATCAATAATTTCGGCACCCACGGCCTACTTATCAATCACATATACCAACTCTTTACCACAAATATGAATCATGACTTGTTTCTTTCCATTGCAAACATAGTCTTTGTATCAACCTTTCAAGAGTTACATCCAAAATTTAGCATTCCTATATATTGTCATCGTTCCAAAATTTTCAAGCATACATATCCAAAGGATTCACATCAACTGAACATAATATTACATACAAAACCAAGGTCTCAAATACTATGAGGACAAATGTACTTCAAGTACAACTTAACATGTTTCTCAACAAAGACTTCCATAGGTTTATACCTACACAAGCAAGATCATATCACAAAACCGAAACGATACTACAATACATGATGCCTTCCATAACTTAACTTTCCCATTAGAGGGGTCCTTTACCTTTATCCAAACCTGAAAAGATGTAAAGAAAATACAATGAGCTCGACAGCTCAATGAGTAAACCATAACATAGGGAATTGATATAATGATTTCATAAAATAAGCAGTTTGGAAGAGGTAAATTACGATGAGTCTCAAAAACAACAATTTGTTCAAGCTACCTTACTTGTTCCAAGTTCCATACATATGTGGTCTACGTGGCACCACTATCAAAGGTTGCATTTAGCCGTATCATGACACAAGAGATGTAATTTTATGAATATGTAAGAAGTTCACGTGGATGAGCCCACTCACATCAACTCGGCTCGTTACATAAAAAAAAATATGACTTTCTAGTTTAACGCAAGCATTAATAACCATGAAAGCAACTTGACAGTTCATTTACAGATATCATTCAATCAAAATGAAATTTCCCCGTCTTCCACTCCTACCGGCTCCCGCACGGCCCCTTCCTCCATATATATATATATATATATAATTCATATAAACATATAGGTGTCGCCGTCTTCCCCCCTCCTACCGGCTCCCGCACGGCCCCTTCCTCCTTATATATGTATATATGTATACGTGTGTCAAATCCCCGTCTCCCCCCCTCCTACCGGCTCCCGCACGGCCCCTTCCTCCTCATATGTGTAAATGCATCATACAAGTAACAGTTATGGTATGCATACTAAGCAATATGAACTACTTACATGTCATGCCCAAATTTTGTATCGTAACAAAGAAACATGTACTTGGATTTTTCAACATAATAGTGACGTCATAATGCGCCAAATCCACCCCGCATGCACCTAATACATCATCCACATGTACTTACTAGTACATCACATAAGGTTATGACATAAAGAGAGATTATTCCCCATGTGCTCTTGTGAACATAAAGCAAGCTTCAAGTTTATGTCCTATCCATTTAGAATCGATTATCATGATAATAACCGAGAGAGCTAACGAAATAACACACTAATTTGGCTCAATAGGCATACATAATATACTAGTACAAGAGTTCTACACAAGCATATCACCACGATGTAATGTATAGCATATAATACCCTCTTAGCATTAACATTAAATTAAAGCTAATTACCAAACAGCGAATTTGAGATCCAAATTTACCTATCTAAGTCAAATTAGGGAGCTAGAACATGCATACCATACATTTATCACCTCACTATATGATATAGGGCACAATAACTTAGTAATACTCATCGATTTTCATCAAATGTAAAGATACCACAAAAAAAAAAACAGCAATACTACTCTTGGGGTCACCTACACAATTATAAAGTCCTGATTTTTCAAACATTAATAGGATAACATAATCCCAAAAGGTTAGGTTTACTCACTTTGCTTCAATGTTCTGAAACAGAGGGTTAAGCCTCAGAATAATACTGTTTGGCAGTGGGAAATCTCACCCCCAGCTCACCAGAAACCTCCTCCCCAAAGATCGAGCCTCCTCTCCCCCAGGTTGCCGCGGAAACCTCCTATTTGCCGCGGCTCCGCGGCAAAGCAACAGAGCCTCGCTCTCTGCTGCGGCTCTGCTTGCTGTGCGCCTGCGTCACTGCCTTCCTTCTCGAGGATTTCTGCTTCAGAGTCTAGAGGAGTGGGAATTCGGGCAAGAAGAGGGTACCCTAGTTTCAAATCCTAGATTTCCATGGATGAGATGCAATGGGGGATTTTAGGCTTCAAATTTCTTCACAATTGCAAGAAAATTTTCAGGGAATGGGGAGAAAATTTTCTGCAGAATTTTGAGTGAGGGAGATGAAGAGGCAAGCTTGGTCAACCTCTTGGAAATGCAAGTCTTATGTGGTGCATCCATATGATGCCACAAGGCCAAAGGCTCTCTCTCAAGTTGCCACATGGAAGCCCAACATCCAAGGTCATTAGCCCACTAATCCCCCCCTTTATAATACACACTTACCTCTAAAAGATTATTAGGATAAGCATGATGGTTACATAATATTTGCCCCTTTTTATTTTTCCCCTTAATACATACTTACCACTAAGGAGTTAATAGGATAAGCTTGGTGATTAAGGGGTATGATGGATTAGATTAACATTTCCTTTTATCATTACCTAAGTCATAATTTGCCCAAAATACATGCACATAAGCCTTCATGTTAAACATTTTTGGTCACCAAAAAAAAAAATCAAATAATTAAATAAACATTAAAAAGGGAGTGGGTTTATAAATTTAGTTAAATTTGTCGACATAAAATTACGGGGGTGACTACTCTTTAACCAAAACTTCTTAATATGAAAAGTGAGGAGAAATTATGTACCATAAAAATTTGGTTGTTACATTCTCCCCTCCTAAAAGAGAGCTTCGTCCCCGAAGCCTGACGCACCTTGGAAAAGTTGCGGATAGTTCTGCCTCATCTCATCCTCTGATTCCCAGGTGGCTTCTTCAAATTCTTTACTCCTCCATAAAACCTTCACTAAAGGGATTGCTTTGTTTCGCAGTTGTTTCTCCTTCCTGTCAAGGATTTGAACCGGCTCCACAGTACATGACAAGTCGTCTTGGAGCTGCAGTGGTGAGTATCTCAGAACATGGCTCGGATCTGGCACATACTTCCTCAATTGGGACACATGAAATACGTCATGTATTTTCTCAAGCTCTGGTGGTAAAGCTAACCGATATGCCAGAGGTCCAATTCTTTCCAGTATTTCAAAGGGTCCCATATACCGGGGGTCTAACTTATTCCGTTTGCCACCCCGTACCATCCCTCTTATTGGTGATATCTTCAAGAAAACTTTGCCGCCTTCTGCAAACTCCAAAGGTCTTCGGCGCCGATCCGCATATGTCTTCTGTCTACTCTGGGCCGCCTTCATTCTCTTCCTTATCATCCGGATCTTCTCCGTTGTATCTACCACTATATCGGCTCCGAATAATGTTCGGTCTCCAATTTCTTCCCAGCAAATCGGAGATCTACACTTCCTGCCGTACAGGGCTTCGAATGGCGGCATTCCAATAGTAGATTGATAACTATTGTTATATGCAAACTCCACTAACGATAGGTATCTTTCCCAATTTCCCCCGAAATCCAACACGCATGCTCTCAGCATGTCTTCCAATATTTGTATAGTTCTTTCTGATTGTCCGTCGGTTTGCGGGTGAGCAGCTGTACTTGGGTGTAGCTTGGTACCCAGAGCTTGGGACAGACTGATCCATAGCCTTGACTGAAACCGAGGATCGCGATCTGACACAATCGTCTCAGGGACTCCATGAATCCTGATTATCTCTCTGAGGTAAATCTGGGCTAATCTATCCATCGAATAGTTTATTCGTATGGGCAGAAAATGAGCAGACTTGGTAAGTCGGTCGACTATCACCCAGATGGCATCATAACCTTGAGGGGATCTAGGGAGTCCTGTAACAAAATCCATAGTAATATTACTCCACTTCCATTCAGGGATTTGTAAAGGCATGAGGAGTCCAGGAGGCTTCTTATGCTCAGCCTTAACTTGTTGGCATATCAAACATCTCTGTACAAAATTTGCTATGTCCTTCTTCATTCCTTCCCACCAAAAGTTTGCCTGCAAATCCCGATACATCTTGGTTGTTCCAGGATGTGCGGTGTATGGAGTGCAATGGGCTTCAGTTAGAATTCGCTCCTTGAGTTTAAAATCTGGCGGTATAACTATTCGGTTTCCCTTCCTCAGCAATTCCCTGGAAATGATAAATTCTTGGGTTTCACCTCTTTGCACTTTCTCAAAGTTTTTAGCTGTCTGATCATCTTTCCTTTGAGCTTCCTTGATTTCTTCATAGAGATCGAAACCAATACTAATTTGATTTATATGGTTCCCTCTATCCCGGGGCCCTCTAATGTGAATTTCAAGTTGCATTCTTTCCATCTCCTTTATCAACTCTGATTGCTGTGTTAACAATACTGCCAAGGATCCCTCAGATTTCCGGCTCAGAGCATCAGCCACCACGTTGGCCTTTCCAGGGTGATAATGAATGTCTAAGTCATAGTCCTTCATCAACTCCAACCATCTCCTTTGGCGCATATTCAATTCTTTTTGCGTGAAAATATACTTCAGGCTTTTATGATCTGTGTAAATATCACATGAAACTCCATAAAGGTAGTGCCGCCAAATTTTTAAGGCAAAAATGACTGCAGCTAACTCAAGATCATGGGTAGGGTAATTCTTCTCATGGTTCCTTAGTTGTCTAGAAGCATATGCAATTACTCTCCCATTTTGCATTAATACACACCCCAGGCCTGACTTTGATGCATCACTGAAAACAACATAGCCTTCGTTTCCAATGGGCATGGCTAGGATCGGAGCTGATGTTAACTTATCTTTTAGTTCTTGAAAGCTTCTCTGCTGATCATCCCCCCAATGGAATTTGAGGCCTTTCTTCGTTAACTGGGATAAGGGTGCAGCTATCTTAGAAAATCCTTCTACAAACCTCCGGTAATACCCAGCCAATCCTAGGAAGCTTCGCACCTCAGTGACAGTGGTAGGTTGAGGCCATCCCTTTATCGCCTCGACCTTTGCGGGGTCCACTGATATTCCTTCTTCATTTATGATGTGACCCAAGAACCCAACTTCGTTCAGCCAGAATTCACACTTCTTAAGCTTTGCATAAAGTTGCTTCTCTCTCAATAACTGTAATACTATCCTCAAGTGTCTTTCATGATCCTCTTTGTTCTTTGAATAGATCAGTATGTCATCAATGAACACCACTACGAACTGATCTAGATATGGCTGGAAAATTCTATTCATCAAATCCATAAATGCTGCTGGAGCATTGGTCAAGCCAAATGGCATTACTAAAAATTCGTAATGGCCATATCTGGTCCGAAAGGCAGTCTTAGAAATATCTTCCGGCTTGATCTTTAACTGATGATATCCTGATCTTAGATCTATCTTGGAAAATACGCTGGCACCCTGAAGTTGATCAAATAGGTCATCAATCCTCGGCAATGGATATCGATTCTTGATAGTGACCTTGTTCAGCTCTCGATAATCTATACACAGCCTCATGCTCCCATCCTTCTTCTTGACAAATAATACCGGAGCACCCCAAGGTGATACACTCGGCCGAATAAAACCGAGGCTTAGCAACTCCTGCAACTGGTCCTTTAATTCATTCATTTCTGCAGGTGCCATTCTATAAGGTGCCCTAGATATGGGACTTGTCCCGGGTAGCAGATCAATGGAAAATTCTACTTCTCTATCTGGGGGTAATCCGGGCAGATCCTCCGGAAAAACATCAGGATAGTCTCTTGCAACTTCTATGTTTTCAATCTTAATCTTCATGTCCTCTTCACCAATCAGGGTTGCCAAAAATCCTTGACACCCTTGCCTCAACAACTTAGTGGCCTTTAAGGCAGAAATAACTGGAGTGCTGATTCTATTCTTCATCCCTTCATAAACTCTTTCG
The DNA here is from genome assembly GCA_038442645.1 of Agave tequilana. NCBI lineage: Eukaryota > Viridiplantae > Streptophyta > Magnoliopsida > Asparagales > Asparagaceae > Agave > Agave tequilana. The sequence continues at coordinate 38,529 of JAVJIF010003403.1, read as the reverse complement.
GGAGTCCCTTCCAACTTAAAAATTATCTTCTTCTGATAACAATCTACATGAACCCGATATGTGGACAACCAGTCCATACCTAGGATGATGTCAAACTCCATTTCTCCTAGCTTGATCAGGTCTGCCTGTGTATTCATCTCACCTATGATGATTTTACATCCCTTACAACACTCGCTAGTGGTCACTCTGGAGCCTACAGGGGTTGACACCACTAGTTGATAGCTCAAGGGTTCAAATTCCATGTTAATAGTTGCAGCAAAAGATGAAGAAATAAAAGAGTGTGTAGCACCAGGATCAAACAATACTCGAGCAACATTATCGGATACATAGACGGTACCTTCCACTACGGCATTGGATGCTCGAGCCTCCTGCTGAGTGATTGCATTCATCCTCCCCTGAACTCTTGGTTGTTGTACAGATGCTTGTGTCATGGCCGAGCGAGTTCTGTTGAAAGGTTGTCGATAGGCGGTAGCTGGTCCTCCTGTTGTAGGGGCGATTCCCATGGTTGGTCTTCCCGTCCCTCTGCTAACTCCTGGGTATCCATGTAAGTTTGGGCAGTCCCTTCTCATGTGACCCATTCTTCCACAGAAAAAGCATTGCTTACCGGTGGCGCAACTACCGGTGTGACTTTAGTTGCACCTAGGGCACCGCCGGTTTCCTGCAAAGTTGGAGCGTTGGGAGGACATTGGTGATGCTGAATGGGGTAATCCCTTATGCTTGGGCCATGTGTCCATCTTGCTTCCCTGGATGGGCATGATGGAAGATCCCGTGCCTCTGTCGGGCCTCAAAGACTGAGTTCCAAAACTCGGTGCATTATTATACCGGGGGCGCTTCATATAGGGCAGTTCCCTGGTCCTCATTTCTTGATTCTCCTGCATATCCCTTTCAATTTCCATTGCCTTCTCTACAGCTTGACTGTAAACTTGCAGTTGGAAAGGGATCAGCTTACTCCTGATTTCTGGCCTCAAGCCTCTAACGAACCTCTTCGTCCTATCTTCCTCTTCGGACACCAACTTCTCAGCATACCTGGACAGCTGAGTGAATTTAGCTTCGTATTGATTCACTGTCCATTGCTCCTGCTTCAGCTCTTGGAATTCCATCGCAAGTCGGTCCTTCACTACTCCAGGGATGTATTTTTCATTGAACTTTGCAACTAAGAAGTTCCAAGAGATCTCCCTTCCCAAGTTCTTAGCTCCTCCTTTTACCATCTCCCACCAGCGCTCGGCCTCTCCTTGGAACATGAAAGAAGCGAATGATACTCTCTGGGTCTCAGTACATTCCATTACATCTAGTATCTTTTCAATTTGTCGGAGCCATTCTTCCGCTTGGATAGGGTCAACTCCTCCTCTGAAAGCGGGTGGGTTGAGCTTTTGAAATTGTTCAAGAGCTCTGCGGGGGTTGTTCACGCTTGCCAACTGCAACAGCCAATCCGGGATTCTGTCCGGCACTCCCTGATTAGCATTAGACTGCCCACTCAGAATTTCTTGGCTTGCCGGGGGATGGACGCTCCCAATTGCGCTGTGCAATGGGACGTTGCCCTCCGAGTGGGCATCGGATGGGGGAAAATTCAAATCCATCTAATACCTAGAAGAATAGTGGCACATAATCAAAGGTAACTCAATGATAACAAGTAGAATAGTTCACAAACAAAACACTGATTTCATTTATGCATTAAGCGTTTACATAACACATATACATTTGCATGGCTGCATTCGTTCAAACACACCGATGCAGTCAAAAAGGGATACAGGTTCATACATGTAACTATCGGTGACCACTTTCCTTACAAAAAAAATATATATGAATCGACATTCCTTTACTTCAAAAACAAAAACGACAAAAACAAAATGCCACCCAACTAAACTCCTATCAAGGAGTGATGTTGGATCCCGAGGAGCTCTCCTCCTGGTCTTCCCTCACAGGTTCCTCTTCTGGGTCCTCTTCTTCTATTGGCTCTTCTTCTACCGGTTCTTCTTCTTCTGGTCCTTCTTCCATTGGTTCTTCCTCTACTGGCTCTTCTTCCTCTTCCTCCAGTACAGTATCAAAACCACATCCCCAATTTTCATTATCATCGTACAGGTCCATATCTTCCACCCAGCAAGAATTCCACCAAATACCCCCAACGAAAATCCTTCCGTCAGGGTTCATCTCTTCATTAGGTAGGACTCCCAAGTCCTCAGTTACTGGTGCGTCTCTAATGGCACTTTCTGCCTCATTAAAGTCATCCGCCTCATCTTGCCCCATGTGAATCCCTGCATCTAAATCATCTGGGGAACCCTTAAGAATGACATTTGGATCGGTCTCGTCAGATTCAAACTCCCAGTCCATTGGGTCCGCTATCCAACTTAAACTTTCCGACTCCGGACCGTCAGACGATGATCCAGACACCTCAGAATCTCCCATCTGTAGAAGTAAGACATTTATATTAGCTGATGTGCCTTCCAATTCTCCTCAAAGCAATAATTTGCATGTATATAAAATCAAGATATGTTAGTAATTCATCACTTACATAACCATGCCGGTCCTTCATAAATTTCTCTTATGCATAACTGTCCTACTAATAGGTTTTGACCCCGACTTATGTGATATTTTGATTGTTCTCCTTTTCCGGTGTCCCATAACACTGAAATTTCTTACAGAAGGGCCCGCACCCCTTGCAAGATCCATTTGAACTAAGGTATGCGGGTACCCATATTCAAATGTGGAGAACAGTTAAATATCCTACATTTCAGGGCCAATTACTCTAAAACTATACCATCATCCTCATACCTCAACTCTAATTTACTCTAGTACCCATTTACATGACTTCATAGTCAGTCCTACATTCTACATCTATCTAAGCTAACCTTGCCTAAACCTCGCTCTGATACCAATTGTAACGGCCCAGTTTCTAATAAACAAGATTAGGCCTACAACAACATTCATCTCCGTTAACCATAGGTTGAGAAAAAAAAAATTTTGGCAGCATCATCCTTGATATTCCTTTATTTCTCACTTACAATAATCAAGATTTCGGCTCGAAGGCCTACTTACATCATCAATAATTTCGGCACCCACGGCCTACTTATCAATCACATATACCAACTCTTTACCACAAATATGAATCATGACTTGTTTCTTTCCATTGCAAACATAGTCTTTGTATCAACCTTTCAAGAGTTACATCCAAAATTTAGCATTCCTATATATTGTCATCGTTCCAAAATTTTCAAGCATACATATCCAAAGGATTCACATCAACTGAACATAATATTACATACAAAACCAAGGTCTCAAATACTATGAGGACAAATGTACTTCAAGTACAACTTAACATGTTTCTCAACAAAGACTTCCATAGGTTTATACCTACACAAGCAAGATCATATCACAAAACCGAAACGATACTACAATACATGATGCCTTCCATAACTTAACTTTCCCATTAGAGGGGTCCTTTACCTTTATCCAAACCTGAAAAGATGTAAAGAAAATACAATGAGCTCGACAGCTCAATGAGTAAACCATAACATAGGGAATTGATATAATGATTTCATAAAATAAGCAGTTTGGAAGAGGTAAATTACGATGAGTCTCAAAAACAACAATTTGTTCAAGCTACCTTACTTGTTCCAAGTTCCATACATATGTGGTCTACGTGGCACCACTATCAAAGGTTGCATTTAGCCGTATCATGACACAAGAGATGTAATTTTATGAATATGTAAGAAGTTCACGTGGATGAGCCCACTCACATCAACTCGGCTCGTTACATAAAAAAAATATGACTTTCTAGTTTAACGCAAGCATTAATAACCATGAAAGCAACTTGACAGTTCATTTACAGATATCATTCAATCAAAATGAAATTTCCCCGTCTTCCACTCCTACCGGCTCCCGCACGGCCCCTTCCTCCATATATATATATATATATAATTCATATAAACATATAGGTGTCGCCGTCTTCCCCCCTCCTACCGGCTCCCGCACGGCCCCTTCCTCCTTATATATGTATATATGTATACGTGTGTCAAATCCCCGTCTCCCCCCCTCCTACCGGCTCCCGCACGGCCCCTTCCTCCTCATATGTGTAAATGCATCATACAAGTAACAGTTATGGTATGCATACTAAGCAATATGAACTACTTACATGTCATGCCCAAAATTTTGTATCGTAACAAAGAAACATGTACTTGGATTTTTCAACATAATAGTGACGTCATAATGTGCCAAATCCAACCCCGCATGCACCTAATACATCATCCACATGTACTTACTAGTACATCACATAAGGTTATGACATAAAGAGAGATTATTCCCCATGTGCTCTTGTGAACATAAAGCAAGCTTCAAGTTTATGTCCTATCCATTTAGAATCGATTATCATGATAATAACCGAGAGAGCTAACGAAATAACACACTAATTTGGCTCAATAGGCATACATAATATACTAGTACAAGAGTTCTACACAAGCATATCACCACGATGTAATGTATAGCATATAATACCCTCTTAGCATTAACATTAAATTAAAGCTAATTACCAAACAGCGAATTTGAGATCCAAATTTACCTATCTAAGTCAAATTAGGGAGCTAGAACATGCATACCATACATTTATCACCTCACTATATGATATAGGGCACAATAACTTAGTAATACTCATCGATTTTCATCAAATGTAAAGATACCACAAAAAAAAAAAACAGCAATACTACTCTTGGGGTCACCTACACAATTATAAAGTCCTGATTTTTCAAACATTAATAGGATAACATAATCCCAAAAGGTTAGGTTTACTCACTTTGCTTCAATGTTCTGAAACAGAGGGTTAAGCCTCAGAATAATACTGTTTGGCAGTGGGAAATCTCACCCCCAGCTCACCAGAAACCTCCTCCCCAAAGATCGAGCCTCCTCTCCCCCAGGTTGCCGCGGAAACCTCCTATTTGCCGCGGCTCCGCGGCAAAGCAACAGAGCCTCGCTCTCTGCTGCGGCTCTGCTTGCTGTGCGCCTGCGTCACTGCCTTCCTTCTCGAGGATTTCTGCTTCAGAGTCTAGAGGAGTGGGAATTCGGGCAAGAAGAGGGTACCCTAGTTTCAAATCCTAGATTTCCATGGATGAGATGCAATGGGGGATTTTAGGCTTCAAATTTCTTCACAATTGCAAGAAAATTTTCAGGGAATGGGGAGAAAATTTTCTGCAGAATTTTGAGTGAGGGAGATGAAGAGGCAAGCTTGGTCAACCTCTTGGAAATGCAAGTCTTATGTGGTGCATCCATATGATGCCACAAGGCCAAAGGCTCTCTCTCAAGTTGCCACATGGAAGCCCAACATCCAAGGTCATTAGCCCACTAATCCCCCCCTTTATAATACACACTTACCTCTAAAAGATTATTAGGATAAGCATGATGGTTACATAATATTTGCCCCTTTTTATTTTTCCCCTTAATACATACTTACCACTAAGGAGTTAATAGGATAAGCTTGGTGATTAAGGGGGTATGATGGATTAGATTAACATTTCCTTTTATCATTACCTAAGTCATAATTTGCCCAAAATACATGCACATAAGCCTTCATGTTAAACATTTTGGTCACCAAAAAAAAAAAAAAAATAATTTAAATAAACATTAAAAAGGGGAGTGGGTTTATAAATTTAGTTAAATTTGTCGACATAAAATTACGGGGGTGACTACTCTTTAACCAAAACTTCTTAATATGAAAAGTGAGGAGAAATTATGTACCATAAAAATTTGGTTGTTACAGTTGACGTGTGAAACCTCTCAGCAAATAAATCATTGAGAAGAAGAGGGTTCACTTTATATTATTATCATTTCTCTCTCATGAGAGATTTTATACAGACTAAATAACCTCATCTTATCCTTGCATCAGCCAAAAAAGCTCTTATAGTGCAACAGTTGAGATGGGTCATGTCCTGCACAGACCCTCTCCACAGCTTGCCATCCTCACAGGTGACAAACCAGCTATCATCTCCCTCCTCTTCTATGCCACAGATCTCTGTTATATTCCTACCAGAACAGGACCTCATGTTCCCCAAACTCTAATCAGATTGTAATTGAAATTTGTTAATCCAAACATTTTCTATCATCATCCTTGCCCAAGGATGTAGTTTGATTCTTCTTTGTTCTTTCCACCTACTTCCTATCATAAATTGGAAGTTAGATTCTCACAGTTTCTCTAGGAAAACATCATTATTCTGAATATAACACTCCTAAAAGAAACTTTCTCTGAGCTTTGGGTCTGCATAGTTATTAAAATCCCGTTGCAAAATTCTTTTATTCATTTCTTCAACAAAGAAAACCTTTTTCCTCACTTACTCCTGCAAGACTTGCCAAAAGCACTACTTTTATCAATAATTAAAGAAAGAAGGAAATCAAGCATATAGTTAGCCTAGCATCTATGCAGGGGGTTGTCAGTATATAACAGTGTTTTAAAAAAACCCCTGTTTTAAATATCGGCCGAGTCGGCCGAGATATCGTCCTATATCTCCTTTTTTGCCTCCTGCCGATACGAAATGGAGAAATCGTTCGCCATATCATTTGCAGCAAAAAACGGCCGATATTTGAAATATCGACCGATAAATTGCCCGATATCGGCCGATAAATCACCCGATATATCGCCCGATATGAAATAACTTATTTATTGCATGTCTGCGTGCAAATGTACATTATTTTTTATTGTCTTTACATGCATATTACATTATTTTTATTATGTAGATAATATCTATGACACTAAACCAACTTTTAGTTATCAGTATTTCATTATATATAGTGTTCGATATGAACGCCCGATATGTGCGCGTATCCCTAATATCTCCCCCGATATCCGATATCCGATATCTGATATGAAAAACCCCCATCCATACGATCCCGATATCCTATATTTAGGTCCTTGAAAAAATCGTTATGTAACTCATTATAACTCGTTATATATCGTAACGCCGACCAATAGTTATGTAACAGATCTAAAAAACACAATTTTTGATAACTATGGTTATTTTGCCTGTATGTTACATTACGTTATTAACATAACGCACCTAACCTATATTACGGTGCAAGTTGACTTTTTTTATAAATCTCCCCATATTCTCTCGGTCTATGGAAAAAAAAAATCCCCCAAATTTGCTCGCTCGTCGTCCTCTCTGCAACCTCGCAGTCGCCTCCTCGTTCGGCGCCGAGAAGAAAGAAGACATACCTCTCTCCGATCGACAGTAAAATAAGAACTCCTCTGGTGGTTCTCCGTCGTGGTGGTTCTTGCCGGTGTCGTCTCCAAGCGGTGGCACATGTAAGCTCTTTCTCCCTCATCTCTCTCATCTCTCTCTCATTCTCCAATCTCCCCGACTCTCTTTGCTCTCTCCCTCCGGTTATCTCTCTGCTTTCTCTCTCGATCTCTCTTTGCTCTCTCCCGAGGGAGAGAGCATAGAGAGATCGAGAGAGAAAGCAGAGAGAGATCGGGAGGGGGAGAGAGAGAGAGATCGAAGGGGGGAGAGAAAGAGAGAAGAATGAGATCGGGGGTAAAATATCGGAAAAATGAAGGACACGGGGATATATTAAATAGCATATTGTAAATTAAATTATGAATTATAATGAATAGCATGACTAAAAAATTATGAATTATATTTGAATTATGAATTATTGTAAATTAAATTATGAACCTTTGTGTAGATTGAATATCATGGTTAAAATTATGAATTATAATGAAACATGTGGATCATATTGTTATTTTTGTAGACGAAATTATGAATTATAACTTGTGAATGTGAAAAATTTTTGTGATACTTGCTAACAATTGTTGTGAGACTTACTAAATGTGTTATATATTGTTTTGATTTTTTTAGATTTTTAAAATTATTTCTTATTTATAAAAAAATTAAATATAATATATTTATTTATTTATTTATTTTTATTAAATAAATATTAAATCGTGTAACCTACGTTATGTGTTACGTTATAACCTATATTAACATAACAGAAGAAAAACGTTATCATTACGTTATCGTTATTTTAAACATTGGTATATAATGAACATTTTTGTTTCTCCAGCTATCATCGTGCGGGTACTAATTCATCCCTTTCTCTAGCAGGTTGATGTTTCCAATCATTTTGCAGCTCATATTCCCTTAAAAATTCAGTATAATGTGTGTTCTTTCCATAAAACTGCAAGTAGGATAATGACCGGTTGTTTTAACTACACATGTCCTGAAATTTCACTTAATGCTTCTAAGCAGCTCTCCAGCAAATGTGAACTATTGCACATAAATTGTTAGTGGAAAGAAGAGAAGCTAAGAATTTTACTTTGCTGCAGTAAAAGTTTGCAGAGAAAGTATCTGACAACCTGCATTACGGAAATGCACTCTGACTCTGGGCTTTATATGTGCCTCTATAGCAAATTTATCATCTTTTTCTTCTTCCAAATGTTTCCCCAAGTCTAGGAAAATCTAGAGCATCTGGTCTTTCAGGATTATGGCAAGTCCCCCTCTTATTTATAATTTTCTTCACCATAAGTTGGCACTGATTATCAGAAGGTTGACATAGGTCAACAGTTCACCATAGATCTTTGTAAAAACTTTCTCCGAGTCTTTCTCCATAGCTCACCCCATATTGATGGCCAATGGGAAAAGTCTTGGATGATGGTGCTGATGATGATATCTGAAAACCTGGAGTTGCCAATTGTTATAGGTTTGTTCCTTAACTATATGAATTAAGATAAACAATTTTTAAGAAATACTTGTATTTTATTCATGACATCATTTATAGTAAGTTCTCGTAAAAAAGTAATGATGTGCATGTGGTTCAATGAAAGTAAGCATGGAAAAATCAAGGTGCTTTATATTGCAGATTCTTTATGATTATGAATTATAATGCTCATTATATGTTGGAAATGTGAAGCAAAAGTGCTTTAAAACTTATGCCCATTTTACATTACCAATCAACACAGGAAAACTTTTCTAACTTCAGCAAACAAATATTTCATTTTTGAACCTGCTAAGAGGTGTTCATGTTGAAGAAACAATTTATGTATCTTGGCAGTGGTGGAGTGACTACAATTCCAAAGTAAAATTTAAGTGAAATTTGACATACCAACTATTATATGAGATAGCACTCAGCACTAAGGTTTTCAGATTGAATCCATTAGTAATCAAACACAATTGGTTCCAGGAAATAGCAATCCTTTTATTTTCTAACTAATTAGCATTTTTTTTTAATTTTATAATTTTGATGCCTCCATTAAGGGGAAAATATGTTTAGAGTGGTTAAGAGAATGTTGCCAGTTGTAAAGAAGAAGAATGGTAATGAGATTTTGGCTTGTCTTGCAACACAAAAATGTTCTTGATTTTGAAGAAGTACTACAACGCAGCCTTCATCTGAAATATTTTTGGGTCGGTATTGTGGGAGAAAAGTATCAATGAAATGATCTTTAGAGTGAGCAAGAATAATTTTGTTTTAGCATGCATTTCGTTAAGTATTTATGAAAATTTTATTCTGTATTTGTTCCTTAAAAACTTACAATAATCACAGATTGTTTGGTCCAAATTACAAATTTTAGGGTTGTTATGTTTCCGTGTGCTTATAGCCCTCCAAAAGATAACATGATTTCACATGTTTGACCAGTTCAAATTGTTGCCACAGTTTTTGACTGAGAGAGAAAGGAGCATAGAGCACATGAGAAAGAGAGGAGAGGATAGGTAAGCATAAAGGAGTGTAAATAACTAAATGCCCATGTTAGCTTGCTTTAGACTTTGTAGGTTGGGTCAGCTCTACCTATTGCATCACCCAGTGAGAAGTGATCTGACTTCGATCCAGGTTTTTTGTGTCCGAAACCAAAATATGATCCTACTAACTCATTGGATCTAACTTTGGCTGGGTCTAAACAGATTAAATTTATGGGATACATAAACTAAAATTTACTCAACAATTCAGAATAACCTGATATAAGTAAATCTCTCGATAGCAATACATTTAGGACCCAAATAACTATCAAAATAGTAAGAGAACATTATAACACAAAGAAAGAAGCAATATTGGCTTTTGGGAGGGATGAGATAGTATCCTAAAATCAATAGGTAAAATGCAAGTAACAGATATCAGAGTGCAGTCCAAGTACTGAATTCAAGAGAAGCGAGTAGTGGTTTCAATACCCAAAAGGGAGGGGGGAGACAACCAATTTCTGAAACAATTCCTCAACTAGTTAGCTATTTATTCAGACATATATAAGCCCATATCTCAAATTTAAACCAAATTCTAGCAATCAGCAACCAAATAATTTGCATTTCCACTGGCAGAACAAACTAAGTTGATCCAAAAATCCCTTGCGCAGCTCAATGATCAAATCAACAAATAAACTCAACCCAGATTCAAGCCTTCAATCACGCAAACAAAAAGCAAGATCTAATTTCAGCAAATTGCAGAATGAATTACCGAAAGAGGAGCAGTGGTTGACGCCTTCGAGAGTGATAACCGCTGTGAGAATGAAGACGAAGGGGAGGAGGATGGCGAGGATGAGGATGGTGTGAAAGAGAGTGCGGTAGGAAATGTGGCGTGCTGCGACCTTGACCTTCATCAAATCAAGGAACCCATTGCTGCTCGATGTGATCGTGATGCTTCTCATGCTCGGCGAGAAGCGAATCTGCATCTTTGTTGGCGACTGGCCCTTTTAAGGATGATGAAAGCCCAGCACGCCCATGTGAGGAGACGAAGAGGGGAGCTAGCAGCAGCAGCAGGGTCGACAGTGGGCATCGAAAAGATTGGATTTTGACAGCGGATTAGGTGCCAGCATTTGATTTTACAGATGGGTTTTAGATTTGGGATTGCAGATACAAGACTGATCGATTGATTGCTCGATTGCTTGCTTGTATGGCCTTTCTTCTTCTTCGTATATTGATGCCTTCTTCCTCCTGTATTGAGATCTTGTTTAGCGTGTAGAGAGAGGGGGGAGATTGGAAACTAAAGAAAAATAAAATAAAATAAAAAATATATATGAATATGATGATGATGGTGTATATTCTCTTTTCCTTCTTAAAAAGAAAAAAGAAATTTTTGTAAGCTAGGGGTTTTCTTTTTTTTCCCCTCTAATTATGATTCTCCTCTTTATTTCCTATACAAGAGGGGGAGGGAGAGATGTATGTTCAGGAAAAGGGAGGAAATGAGGTGGAACCATGGAGGTTTGACTTGAGGAGAGGGGATGGATGATTGGCTTGGGGCCTTGGGCAGGGTAAATCTCAAGAGCAATAATATAAACATAAAACAACACAAATTGGGGGCGAAAAGAATAGGAGATAGTGAACACCAACAACATGATCATGAGAATAATCCAATGTGATTGTCATAAAATATATGTTAATAGCAACTAAAGAAATAAGATGAGAGAGAGAGAGGGAGTTGATTAGTTATGTGACATAAACTTTTGTTAATTTGGTGAAGCCAAAGACCTTTTCATAGCAAATGAGTATTAAAAAATTGAAAATGGAAAATTATATGAACTCTTAGATAAGGCAAAGGATTTTTCAAAAATTATATGTTTTCCATAGCGAAAGAGTATTAAAAAATGAAAGGATAGCGAAAATTTGATGAATTTTTATATGAGTACTCAGAAAAGTCTTGTTACGCTAAAGTATTCAAAAAAAAACATGTTATAAGTCATATTACAAAAAAATGCATTGTTTTTATCATTTTTTTTTTTTTTTTCAGGAGACGCGAGTGGTAGATCAGCGTGTAGGGGATTCGAATCCTAGATGTTCATGCAATCAAATTAAGCTTTTGTCACAATTTTGTAGAGTAATTTTCAGTGCTCAATATTTTTGCACATAATAAAATATTTTACCATTTAGTACAATGACTATAATGGAAGTATTACTCAAAAGAGAGAAGCGAAAACAATTACATACACTAGTAGAATAGGAGTTAATAGCCTTGTTTGCTTGTGATATTTATTTTTGATTCTAATAAGGTGGATGATTCCCTCATACTATTTTTAATTGAACAGGAATAATTCATATAGATATTTGCTAGACTCATGCCTCACGCTTGCAATTCTCTAGCCATATGCAATGTATTTAGCAACTCTCAAGTTACCTACTTATATTCCTCAAGTTTTTTTTTTCTTTTATCAAAAAAAAAAGGATAAAACAAAACTCTCTTTAAGTCTCTCTCTATTTACCAACTCATAATTGCTCAAGCGGTAATACAATTATTTCTTTTGTGGAAGATATTGGTATCCTGTTTTTTTATCCTTCTAAGGTCGCAAGGATATTATTTATACTTAGTTTTCTTCTTAGAACTACTTGAACTCTCTCTCTCTCTCTCTCTCTCTCTCTCTCACACACACACATCAAATTCATTATTTTCTAGATTTTTCTCTTTTTTCAGAATTTTCTTGAATCCACTCTGACCAAGGGGTATCTTTGTAAATGCACATTTTTTACGAGTCAAATGATAGACCATAATTCTCATCATTTGATATATCTCTTCATAAGCTTTCTAATGCATCTTGAATCACTAAAATCCAACCCGCATAAGAAAGTTATGGAGGTTTGGAGTTAGGGACAAATTTGTAACTATCTTGGAACAATCTGGACTAATCATCCATCGATCGTCTAGTCTTAGAAATTTGACTTTTTTCAAAATTTTCAGGATCGTCGCAAAAACCATCGCACTACCAATGGTGTTTCACAAAAACCCCATGTAACTGTCCCAGTTTCTATAATTCTCAATCCACATAATAATATCTAATTTTCTTCTAAATTTTGACAGCATATTCTTTGTAATTACTTCAATGCGATACATCACAAATATACAAATTCGGCCATAACCGGCCTACTTATTATGTTCTCGAGATCACAATATCAGCTATCAACAATCACAATATATAAGCTTGAGAGTACTCTTCTCGGCATTCTCAATCCAAACATAATAACCATCTTCATCATCAACTTAATATAACAGCTACAACCTCACATATATCTCTATACGTATGCAAAGATCAAACTATCTAATTTACAAGCTAATACATATTACATAACATATATATCAAGTTTGGTGTTTATGTACAAGCATGAAACTATTCATGAGTGACATAATACAAATAAATTTCATGAGTTGGATTCTCCATATAGTTTCTAAAAAAAATGTCCAAGTAGCTTTAAGCCGGCCCTCTTCCTTATCGTTACCTGAAAATATTATTAATTTAAAGGGTAAACTTGACATCCCAGTGAGTAAAGTCATACAAGGATAGTATACTGATTAGCATGATTTTACTATATTTTTATACTCTCATTTATCTATTTTTATGTATTTAAATAATACTACTTGGATATTTTTAGTGTTTTTTGCTAGCAAAACTATTAAGAGAAGACTGGACCACAAAAATATACTCAATTGACATTTGACATACTAAAAGGAGTTTGAAGGTAAGATGAGAGACTTGATGTTGGTAGGGTTGCTTTACTACTTCTAAAATTCATACCACGAAGATTTACATCTAGTTTGAAGACGTTCAAATCCAGTTGGGATAAAAATATAATTCTACAAAGTTCAGTCTAAAATCCTAAGCTGCTTTGCCTTTTATAGACTGCAGAGCTACTTTAGGAGATTTGACCCTAGGTTCTTGACTTTTCTTAAATTGCCACGTAGTTTAGAAAATTCAAACTCACAAATTTTAGACTAATTCGCCTAGATAGTGTTTGAAATTAAGAAACCACACGTCTCTGTGAATCGACTCTCAAGTGGTACATCAAATGATCATGCACTTGTGGCTAATTTTAAAAAGCGGAGAGTGAAATTTCCTCATCAAGTTTTTAGCATCGTTGTCGGGGACACAATGTGCTTTGTTTAGTTTTAACGCTTTTATCGGATTGGAAAAAAATCAAAAAAAAGAGAGCAAAAAAATCTCCCATTACCTATCAAAATTCATTTGGTTACGATCCATTCTATAAGCCAGACCCACCTTTCCATCAACCAACCTCTCTTCCGGGCTTTAATGAATACATTAATCCTATGAACTATTTATTTTCTTCAGACCATCACATAAGTTGTCATCACTACCAAAATCTAAATTATCCTTCAGAACAATATCCTTCAATAAGGTATTCATTAGGACTAGGTCAAAATCAATTCAATTCTATTTTTCAAGGACCTACGAGCGAACCATGTCTATCAGATTTCAATTCAGGGTGTTGGAATTATTCTAATTCTGCATGGGACCAATCATACACAAATAGTCAATCTAATTGGTCCCACAATTTGAATTCAATGGCAACCGTAAGGACACACAACCAACATTAGAGAAAACCTTTAAAGACTTCATATAATTTTCCAAACGATTCCTTAGTGCCAATGCTTAAATCTCGGCCTGCAAAGATACACTGGTAAGCGAGTTCGCTAGTGGGCAAGAGAAGGATTCTTTTTCCACGAAGTCTGTTCTTGGGCCAACATCTTCAATTCAAGAGCATATTCATATTCATGAAGTGAACAAATTCAAAACTTTGAGATCCGATGAGCAAATCGATGATCATATTGACATGTCTACTTATTCCATCGAGCCCTTCAAGTCCACTCCATCAGTTCACTTGGATCAATTAGAAGAATTTGAAGAGAGCAGCAAGGTGAGGAAGTATACAAGTGTACGAAGCGTGCTATTTCAATTGTAACCGTTCCAGTCTTAAGCTTCCTTAATTTTCACAATCATCACTGCTTATTCTTAATTATACGAAAATTCTCAAAATTCTTGGTAGCATCTCTTCTAAATGTGGGGTCCATCATAGTACAATAATTCAATTTCGGCTAACATCAGCCTACTTATATATCACAACATCCCACGCAATATATATATGACATTTAGGCTTGACTTCACTCACATCAAATTTTCAATATTGATTTCAACCAAAACAATCATAGCAATTCATAAATCTAGATATCTTACTCCAATATATTTACAACCACTATCTCAAGAACATGGCTCAAAATCAAGTACTCATTATCACAAGCATTTCATACATTACAATTCATTACAAGAGTTAATAGCATACATTAACATAGGAATTCATACATAAGATTTCTAAAAATATACAAATAAGGGGAGACATGCCAAAATAATATTGGTCTCCACTTGTCACCTATTCCGTACATTGGCTTTAGGCGGGTCTTTTACCTTTATCCATACATGAAGGAGGTTTAACACAATGGTGAGATCTACAGCTCAGTATGTAAAATGAATTTATACGATAATAGTTTATGCATTTCTTCAACAACATGTATGCTTTTACGTTGGTCAAATAAAGATATGAGAAACAAGTAGTATGGTATTCCATCAACATACTTAAACTTAATGATAGCACCCCTTCGATCATCTCTGATTCAACCCGGTCTCTTTCTCTAACACACTACTTAGTAATAATCATAGTACTCCCATTCGGTCACCTCCGGTTCAACTCGGTCCCTTCCTCTGGCATATTACATAATACTGATAATTATACTCTCTTTCGGTCACCTCCGGTTCAACCGGTCCCTTTCCTCAGTAACTTCATTTTACTATCATATAACAATAACATGCAAGACTTATAAAAGAGGAAAACATTCACATGAATGATTATTTCATTATAATAACCATAAAATACAGGTCAAATTTCATGAACATCTTAGACATAATGGTAGTAACTTGCATAATTGGCCAATATGTAAATCCATTTCATTCTTAACTAACAATGATATGTCACTATCCACAAGTTATCTTAACATGTGTATATCGGTGTTCATGCAAGGGATAAGCATCATTGTATATGTGTGGTTTCATTACTATTTTTCATATTTGAGACTAGTAGCTATGTATATACATTCTATTTAACAATAAAACATGATATAGGATTAGTGATCACAATTGCACTATTCCTCTAAATTCATTCTTGTGATTTCAAGTACATTGATAAGCATGTATAGAGCTTGCAACCATATACGTCCATAGACTTAAATACTTTTGTATAAAGATATGCATACATGGAATTAGCTAATACAGTCTCCCATAGAATTACCAATTAGTATAATTAGCCTAGCAACCATGTGCAATTATGTATAGCTCATAATCATATACATCCACAAATTAACAATTCCACTTATACTTCAAGATTAAAGACTACCAATTGTCATTTTAGTGTTGAATGTTCTACTCACCCTTATTAAAATAATTTTCCCCGGCTATTTCGTTTGACTCATCGACTCCACAGACCTATGTATGGAAATAGTTAGTATCAAAAGCTTATTAAGAAGAAATGTTCAAAATTTATAACTCCCTAATATTTATTTCCTTGGAGAATCCAAAAGCTTTCCTCTTTTATCACAATTTTCACCCAATTTACGAGTTAATGACTAGTTCCTCCACCTTGCTACCAAATCCTTCACTTGGATATACTAATGATCTAAATAGAGGTGGAATTTTAGGGTTTTGTAAAAAGAAATTGGGAGTTTATAGGTTATGTATATAAGAAGAAGGAGGGGGTGTGTGTGCGAGAGAGAGAGAGAGAGAAGAGAGAGAGAGAGAGAGAGAGAGAGAGAGGAGGGGGCTGCCGGCTAGGCTGCTGCGGCTGGGGAAAGGGAGAAGAGAGTGGGAGAGGGAAGACTAAAGAGAAAGAAGAAGATGTTGAAAATTGAGTTTCTTCTAATTTACTTTCTTCATATATTTTTCAATCTAAAATTCTTAGTTCGCCATGTGTACACTTGATCTCCACTTCCCATCTCCACCCTACACTTGTGGGTAAGGTCCCATGCCTCTCCCATAATGAATACCTACTACTGACGTATGGTTGAAATGAGTTGAGCCAAAGGTCAACGCCTTATCATGTATAATATACCAAGTATACATATGAATATGTATTACTAAAAAAAATTTGTATGGATACTCTTCCTTATAAACTCTTTGTACCAAACATCATTCTCTTAAGTGGCACAAATCCCTAGTTGTATCATCCTTAATCCAAGCATGATCGGTCACTAATACTTACTAAATCTTATAACCTTAGTTTATAAATTTGTAGTAACAAAACTGATAGAATTTCATGTTGACAGAATTTATATGAATTGCTCAAGTAATAGCATTTACGATGCAAATTCATGACTAATAAAGCGGGTGTTACAGCTCTACCCTCCTTAAAAAAGTTTTATCCTCGAAACTCAGCATACATTGAAATAAATATGAAAAATTTTTCCGCATCTCATTCTTCTAGCTCCCAAGTTGCTTCTTCGATGTATTAACTCCTCCATAAAATCTTAACCAAGAAAATAATTTTGCTACTCAGTCGTTTCTCCTTAGATCTAAGATTTGTATTAGATCCTCTATGTATGTCATGTCTTCTTGTAATTGCAGAGGTTGATAGAAAATAATATGATTGGGATCGGGGATGTACTTTCTTAACTGAGAGTCATGAAATATATTATACATTCTCTCCATATCATGAAATAAGGCTAAACGAAGCAACTGAAAGTACACCTAGAGGGGGGTGAATAGGTGTACTGCTAATCTAATGAACTAAATGTAGAAATTAAAACTTAATTGCAACTACACTTAATGCAACCAACGAGTGTAGCCGAATTCCCAGTGAAGGGCTCTGGACTAACTCCTCTTGATTCCTCTGAATAAGAGTTGAGGTGCTATATGAAGCTCTCGTGGTTAAGCCCAAGTGAGGCACACACAGACAAGCCAAACATATAATGAATGTATGACAATATGAATGATCAAGGCACAATATAAAGAGAGAGAGAGTAAGAGCCAATGGATCAAACGCAAACACACGAATATGTTTCGAGATTCGAGCACACAGCGCTATGTCCCCGCCTTCACACAGAAGAATTTTCAATCCACTTGTCCACACAGGACTCCCACACAGGGAACCTTCACTGAGGATTTGGGGTAATTATAATATGGAGTACACAACTCCTCTCTCAACCAAAACAACCTCTCACTAGAGGCTAGGCACAAAGCCACAACAACCACCACCTCACACAAGCGGGGTAGGAACTTAGCCAATACAAAACAATCACCTCACACTTGAGGAATTCAACCACAAACTCCACCTCTCACTAGAGGGAGCCAAACACAATCTCCACCTCTCACTAGAGGGAGCCAAACACCAATCTCCATCTCTCACTAGAGGGAGCCAACCACCTCTCCAAAATCAACCTCTACACAAGAGGGATAACACAAGTAAGGAGGGTTTATAACTAGGTGATCACAAAGACCACAAACAATCTTTTTTTTCACTAAACAAAAGATCCTAATAGATAGGTAGATATGATAAGCTCAAGTGAGAAAATAAAGTGTTTGGAAATGAAAACAATAAATAAAAACACTTGGAAAAATCACAAGATAGATATTGAAATAGAGCTCAAAACCAATTCTCAAATACTCTCTTTTTCTTTGAATTTTCCAGCACTTTAAAACAAATAAAGATGAAAACTTTGAACCCAAAACTCTTTTGAAAACTTGGAAATAAACACTAGAGAAGTAGGAATTTTTGCTCTTGAAAATCTTACACAAAACAGCCCTCAAATGGGATATTTATAGGCCCCAACAAAAACTAGCCGTTGGCAGCTGACTAGGCCCAGTTTGGCCTTCCGGTCGACCAGCCGGTCGATCGGCTAACGGTCAAATTTTTGACCGTTGAGCCTTCCGGTCGACCGCCCGGTCGACCGTGCCAATCCAGGGAGCAAATTGCTCTCTGGCTGGTCGACCGTGCCAAGCCTCACGGTCGACCGTCAGGTCGACCGCCCTCAGCCGAGAGTGGGGCACTTGCAGTCGGTCGACCGCCCGGTCGACCGGCCCAAGTGGCAGGTCAGCGTGCACACTCTTGTGCACGTCGGTCGACCGTCTCTGGGTCCGGTCGACCGGCCAGGTCGACCGCCAGAGCCTGGCAGGGCTTAATTAGGGATTGAAAAACTTAGTGTTTAATTCTTAAATAAATCCCATAAATTCTCTAAAAATCCACAAAAATAAGTTCAGCATAATACTTTGAAAATCAACATGTGTGAAAATTTTCAACACAAATTTCAAACTTTTTGAACCATTTTTGTGACTTACAAATTTTGCCGAAAACCAAAATCCGTATTTTCCAAAACTTGGATTTTTCAAATGGAAATCCAATTTTTTTTAAAACTCATCCAAATACAAAAATATGATATTTAAACAGCTTTTAAGCATGTGGTATATGGAAATACTCCAATATACATATAAAGATTATATATATATATATCAATGTTTTTGACACATAAATCCAAAATATGTTTTATTAAAATTCCAAAACACCAAACTCATGAATAGACTATCAAACTAAATTTGTTTAAATAGTTGAAGCATATATGTATATAGAACAAATCTAATATACATTAAACCATGTAAACTTATTTTGATTCTATCTATTCATGAAAAACAAGATCGGTTAAACCAAAAACTGAAAACCAATAAACATGAAAACTAGAAACAAGTGTGTGTGTTGTGAACTTGAACATATCACACTGTCTAGTCTTTACAAATGAATCTAAAAATATAAACTAAATTATGTACCGAAGTCTTCTTGTAGAGCGCCGTCTCCAAGTCGACTCGAACCAACCATGATCCAACGAGCTTTACTCCAACGAGTGCTAGATGTGAACTTTGATGCTCGGGCTCTTGAATTACCATGTGAAAAGCTCCAAATACCTTTGTTGAAGCTAATCACCTACTAATATCTTGGTTAAGTACCTAAACTAAACATCACAAGATTATTAGTAAACATAACTATTGAGTTAATCATCATTAAAACTAGAGTGGAAGGCCTCTGGGCCAACAATCTCCTCCTTTTAATGATAACAAAACTCATGGAGTTATATATGCATGGATTAAAGTTAAGCTTCAAAGAAGCTCCCCCTTAACTCATGCATAGCAATGAATAATAAATATATGCAATGTATAGTAAACATGGTATGCATCAACATGCATAAAACACTGAAAATGAACATGCTCTTGATACCAAACATGAAATAAACATGCTCTTGATACCAAACTTTTAAAAAAATTCCTTTTTCTTTTTTAAAATAAACATGTTCTTAAGCTTTTGATACCAATAAAAATTTCAATAAAAAAACTTAAGCTCTTGATACCAATCAAGGCCTCTTGATACCAATCAATAAAATAAAATTCTTAATACCAATTGGAAAGATAATCACTAAATAATAAACATGCATATAAGCTCATGCATATAAACTCAAATACTTCTCCCCTTTTTTGTCAATCATCAACAAAGGGGTCAAAGAAAACAATATTCTCCCCTTTTTGTCTTAAACAAAAAAAGCAATGAGGGGTGAAATCAAAACAAACTATATGATACCAATTGTAAGAAAATATATCAATTGAGTGCATCATGATACCAATAAAACAAAACATACCAATTGAAAGTACATAATTGAAAGTACACAATGTGGTACATAAAACAAATATAGATTTAAATATCAATTGTAAATAAATACCAATTAATACCAATTGTAAGTAAATAAATCAAAAATTTTGATATAAAAAAATATAGCAATTTAAGTAAACTTATAGATAATCTTGATACCAATTTGTAAAGATTAGTACCATTTGAAAGTATTTTTCATCAAAAACATATGATACCAAAAATAATTAATATCATTTTTATTAATCATTTTTAACATAAAGTGTGAGAGTAAAATACCAAAACCAATTGAAAGGTAAAATATAAAATTTTCTCCCCCTTTATGAATACCAAATAAAACGATGCATAAACTTGTATAAGATACCAATTGAAACATAGTCAATTGAAATAAAATAGTCATTAAAGAAATCAAGCTTAGCATAACCAAAATTTGTGCTCAAGGATAAAGAGATATAGTAAGCACAAATAAAACATATAATGAGTATACAAAAAGAATGTCAATAGTGATACCAATTGAAAAGATCCAATGATACCAATTGAAAACACAATAAGATTAAGTGTATAACTCATATTACTTTTCTACCCATTTCATGCACATGTTTAAAAAGATTTCAATAATAAGCATACAAGGCATGTCGCAACCAACCGCCCTTTAATGGGTAGGGTTTTCAAAAATAGGTTTGAAAATATAGTATATTTGAAAAGCTCTATCATAATGAGGAATACGAACTAGTTTTAAGAAAAATTTGAAAACTAGTACGAAATCCTTCAAGTAAGGAATAAAACAAAAATATATTTCATGAAACATGAAAATCACTCAACAATTGACACTCAAAAGATATAAATCTCATATAGGACTCATGAAAACAAAATCATGAGAAAACCTTAAATAATGTGAGTGTACAAGTTTTATGTGAAAGACATAGTCATGAAAATAGTCAATTAAGCTCAATAAGAAATTCCTTAAAACAGAAAATCATCAAAACTATTTAATCTTCAAGGTATATGTATGTAATGCTCAAACTAAAGTATACATACAAATTCAAATATAACCGAGTCCACAAAAATATATGCATGAAGGCAAGTGGCTCAAGGATGTATATGTATAGCTAATAGTTTAGACACAATAGACATATACATGAAGCTAAACATATAAATATGAAAAACATGTAGAATATGGGAATACAAGTTAAAATGTATGAATCATCAAAACTAAGCTATACTAGTACATCTAATGGGTACAAATGAGCATTCAAGCACAAATATGTAATAATCTATTTGTGACTCACTAGTTGTACAAGTATATATCCAAATCTTAATGAAAATAAATATCTAAACATATATTCAAAGCATAAAGCATGGAAATCAAAACAAAAACTCATATGATCATTATGGCAAATGCACATGCATTAGATCTAGAACATACACATTAGTTAAACTAAAGTGAGAACACTAAATATGGGTCCATATAAACATGGGTGTCTCAAATACTAATCATTCATGTCATAGGACTAATGGCATATGACATAATGAACATTAAAACAATACATGCTATAAATGAATGATCTAAAATATGCAAACATAATGGGAGTTAGAGATTTTTACCAAAACCTATGAGGGCAACTCTCCAAGTCTCCAAAACAAGGTGGTCCTCCCACCAAACTCTCCTTGAAAGTGATGCATCCAAATAGTTCTCTTTAAGCTCGGAACACATCCACCTCAAGGCACCATAACTCTCACGTCATGCGAGAGCCCACACCTACATCAAAATATATAGGGGTGGTCTTTGGTACCCATACTCTTTTGGGTCCATGGGAGTTAGTTCCTTTCCTAACTCAAACAAATTTAGTTGCTAAATTTACATTATGTATCTTATCATAGCAAAATTTAGCAAGGTGGCCCTTACGTCCACAATGTGTACATGTGTACACATGAGCATACATCGTGTTATAAGTGTGTCCGTGAGAGAGCATGTGTATGCCGTGGCTTGTGTGCATGCAAAGATGGGACTTGTTTCTTTCGAAACATAGATTCCAACCGTGAGTGGTTCATGGCACAATGGCTCAAAGTGGAGCCCAAACAATCCACACTCTTCTTTAACAAACATATATCATTATCAATCCTAGAAGAAGAGGTGCCTGCAATAGGTGAGCTAGAATGTGAAGCTACACTAACATGTCAAATATGTGTACCTAAATTATTTTTCAAAGAAATGTTTTCATTAGACATCAAATCCAATTCCTTTGAAATAGAAACAATTTTCATTTTTAAAGAATCATTTTCTTTTAAAACAAAATCAACTTTTGAAGACAATTTTCATTTTTCTTCAAAATTATTTCACAATCATTTTTATTTTTTAAAATTCATTTTCTTTTAGGGCAAGTTCAAGTTTAGATTTCAATGAATCCCTTTCATTAGAAATCTTCACTTTCTCTTGCAAAACCAAATCTAGTTTTTAACATAAATCCTTATTTTCTTTGTTAAGTTCAAACTCTTCTTTTTTAAAAAGTTATACTATTCTAATAATTTTTCACACACAATAGAAAGTTCTTCATTCAAGGCATTTGGTTCAACATAATCATTACAAGAAGAACTAGCATCATTATCATCTAATTGAGATTCAGAATATACCTCAAGGGAGTCATTCCCTTAGACCATGTAGCATTGTTTCTTAGATTCTTCACTAGATTCATCCTCCGTTTGGATTGACAATTAAAGCTTGGAGGAGGTCAACGTGTTCCACACTGCAAAGGCGGAATCACAGTTAGAAACAATCATAAGATATTCTTTGTTAAGCGTGCTTCTAAGTGCCCCAAGGGCTTGTGCATTGGCCTCTACATGCTTGCTATTATCAATAGGGTTTCTTGGTAGCGGCAAGAAAAACATGCAAGTCTAGGGTTTTCAAGTACATGGACATCCTAAATTTTCACATATCAATGTTGGAGACATCAAACATGGGAGGTGACAAGCAATCCATGAGTGTGTGTAAACAATAAAGTGTGCAAATGCAAATGATAGATTAGCTAACCAAGATCACACTCCTAGGTGGTTAAACCAAATATCAGGAGCGTAGGCTCTGATACTAATTGAAAGTACACCTAGAGGGGGGTGAATAGGTGTACTGCTAATCTAATGAACTAAATGCGGAAATTAAAACTTAATTGCAACTACACTTAATGCAACCAACGAGTGTAGCCGAATTCCCGATGAAGGGATCTGGACTAAACTCCTCTTGATTCCTCTGAATAAGAGTTGAGGCGCTATATGAAGCTCTTGTGGTTAAGCACAAGTGAGGCACACACAGACAAGCCAAGCATATAATGTATGTATGACAATATGAATGATGCAAGGCACAATATAAAGAGAGAAAGAGTAAGAGTCAATAGATCAAATGCAACACACGAATATGTTTCGAGGTTCGAGCACACAGCTATACGTCCCCACCTTCACACAGAAGGATTTCCAATCCACTTGTCCACACAGGACTCCCACACAGGGAACCTCCACTGAGGATTTGGGGCAATTATAATATGGAGCACACAACTCCTCTCTCAACCAAAACAACCTCTCACTAGAGGCTAGACACAAAGCCACAACAAGCACCACCTCACACAAGTGGGTAAGCACTTAGCCAATACAAAACAATCACCTCACACTGAGGGATTCAACCACAAACTCCACCTCTCACTAGAGGGAGCCAAACACAATCTCCACCTCACACTAGAGGGAGCCAAACACCAATCTCCACCTCTCACTAGAGGGAGCCAACCACCTCTCCAAAATCAACCTCTACACAAGAGGAATAACACAAGTAAGGAGGGTTTACAACTAGGTGATCACAAAGACCACAAACAATCTTTTTTTTTTCACTAAACAAAAGATCCTAATAGATAGGTAGATATGATAAGCTCAAGTGAGAAAATAAAGTGTTTGAAAATGAAAACAACAAAGAAAAACACTTGGAAAAATCACAAGATAGATATTGAAATAGAGCTCAAAAACCAATTCTCAATACTCTCTTTTTCTTTGAATTTTCCAACACTTTAAAACAAATAAAGATAAAAACTTTGAACCCAAAACTCTTTGAAAACTTGAAATAAACACTAGAGAAGTAGGAATTTTTGCTCTTGAAAATCTTACACAAAACAGCCCTCAAATGGGTATTTATAGGCCCCAACAAAAACTAGCTGTTGGCAGCTGTGTCACGCCCCGCTTCCCAAAATACGTGGAAACGGGGTCGCGACGAGAGTCGGCGACGAGAGTCGGAGGAAAATACCCCACGTATACACGCTAAGCCTATAGTAACCTGAACAAGCTATAAATCTGAACCATAATAATCAATGATCACTGCAATAATACATATAAAGGCTACACATGATCTCAAATGAAATAATAAATAGAATAGAAGCCAAGTGTGATCTACATGAATCAAAAATAATAGCAGGAATAAAAAAAGGAAAGATTATCAAAATCAAAAGAAAAGAGCGTCTAGTTCCTCGCAAGGCGTACAGTCTCATCGAACACCTGCACAATAGAAACAAAGCGTCCAATAACTGGACGTGCAAATCCAGGGTCATCAGAAAGCGACCTGGTAGTGTGTGTGTGTAAAGAGACTGCTCGTGCATGTAAACAGTGTGCACAAAATAATAACAGGTAACTGCAAACACTAAATAACATGATAAATAAACACTGAATAACAATAACATGAATAAGTGTGCAGATAAAAGACAAGTAAAAAAATTGTAAACAAACCACTGATGTCAAGATGTGTAACCTAACATATGTCACTAGTCTGGTATATAATCTGGTCATGTGTATGGTCATATGTCATAAGGCAAAGTATCAATTCAAGGCATAACACAATGTATTTCATTCAAATTATTCAATAATAATAATTAGTGTTCTTTGTTATTTTTGTCCCTTTCCACCGGCGTCCCACAACACCGACAGTTCACACTGGAGCCCGCACTTCCAGTAGAACTCATCCGAACTCTGATATGCGGGTATCATTATTCGAAGAGGGAAGAGACTAAATAACATATGTTCATGACGTTATCATCATACAGGTATGTGTGGATGTTAATATGCACTGAGAATGTTTATCACGCTAACACCAGGTGGCACAATCAGAAGATAGCCCTACAGATTCAAGAGGTGGCCCCCACAGATTCAAGAGGTGGCCCGCACCACGTGTGTGGTGTGGCACTTTGCTCCATGTGGCACTTTGCTCTGAGGGAAATGGATTCTAGAGGTGGCCCCCCCGGATTCAAGAGGTGGCCCCCACCATGTGTATGGAGTGGCACTTTGCTCCGTGTGGCACTTAGTTCCATTCAGGATCCACCGGACGCTAGCACAATTGTGGGATACATCCTCGTCATCCCGACACCAGGCGGCATGCTCCGCCGGACGCCGGTCTGACTGTGCTATTAACAGGGTAACAGCGCATGGGACATGAGTACAGAGGATATAGGAGTTTAGGGTACAGAAGTACTAGATGTCAGGTAGTAGTATTATAATCATGCCAAGGTCCCGTAAAAGTGTCAGGTGTCACAGCCAGTTCGTTAGTATTATTTATAACAATCAATATCCATGTTATTTCGATTACTGGGACGATACGGTGACGGTAACAATATCAGTACAGTAACAGTCAATCAGTAATCGTATACACGGTGAACAATATCAGTAACAGTGAACAGTAACAGTAACCGTATATACGATGAGCAATAGGACAGTACAGGGTGTTACGGTCAAACAATCCTTTCCCAGTAACTTTCAGTAACATGAATTTTTACAGTAACAGTCCTGCTACTGCTCAATAAGCAGTCTCAACTAAAGCTGATCATAATCTCATCCATCCGTACTAAAGAAATATAAGTAACTGATCCATCAACTTATAGTCTCAATACAATCATCATGAATCATTAAGTATCAGTCCATATCAGCGTAATCCAATACGGTAAACCACCATCTCAATGAATCGGTAATTAGTCCTCTCCTCGATACCAATCTATTCTAATCCTATAACCACCAATAACTGAGATCAAATAATAACTGTTATCAAACTCCAAGATATATATAAAATGTGGTCACCGATATCAATAAAATCACTCCTACTATAGCTCTATCTCTACAACTGAATAACTGCAATCACGAGGAATAACTGCAAATCACCGATATATTCGGGTCCAGCATATCAATTACATAATTATCTATATTTAACTAATCATCACTATCTAATCTGATTAAGATCATCATGTATTCCCACTTCTATTAAGCTCAATCACAAGATTCAGAAAATCTAAGTAACTAACTAATTATGTTCATACATGCACTAGCTCAGGTTAACCCAATCTACGCCTACTCCCCAACCCAAGATCAAGTCCATCACTATTGAGTCCACTAATCAAATCCATCAATTCAGGTCAACTCCAACTCTAACTATGTCAATGCCAATCCAAGTATCGGTAGATCAGACTATCAGTTAAAGTAATGTCATATCTAATACTTTCTCATATCCACAGAAGTTCTAATCTGAAATAATATCACCAACAACTACCGACAAATGGTATGCATAAGATCGTTCCTCTATCCTTAAATATGAAGTAGGTCAACTGATCAATAGATCGAACAAAACCACAGTATAAGATATACCTCAACTAGTCCTGAATCAATAGTGGTAAATAGCTACACATGAAATGACGCTAATAAATACTCGGATTATCAAAATAAATATGATGAATGTGCATTGATGTCTCGTGAAGCGATACAGGTAATCACATTGGTAAAATACATCAAATAATAACATGAAATGAAAAAGGCAAGACATACATACATGTAAACAATGGTAAATAAGGAATTTAGATAAAAGCAAACACTCACATGAAATGACGCGGTTTCGGAACCGAATCGCCGTCTGTCTTTACTGCACGAACCGGTACTAATCTACGACGGATCATCCCACGGATCGGTCTTCGAATCGCCTGTGCATCGAGTCCACAACGAGCACGAATCCAAATCTCCTATAATGGGTCCGGGTCTCACCAAACGGGTCTGGACCGCTGCAACATGCAACCAACTAATGAACACACACAAACATACACCGTACACATACCCACACATGCACGCTATGAAATCACCTAGAGGGGGGTGAATAGATGATAATGCTAATCTAATGAACTTAATGCGGAATTTAAAACTAATTGCAATTAACAAGAGATGCACACTCAAACAAGCCAAGCAAGTAATTATGAATGAACAATATGAATAGATGCAAGGCACAATATAGAGAGAGAGAGAGTAAGAGCCAAGGGATCAAGCGCAAACAACAAGATATGTTTCGAGGTTCGAGCACCCAGCTCTACATTCCCGCCTTCACCCAGAAGGATTTTAAGTCCACTAGCTTGTCCACAAAGGACTCCCACAAAGGGAACCTCCACCGAGAATTTGGGGCAATACAATCACAAGGAGTACCCAACTCCTCTCCTTACAAACACAACCTCCTCCTTGAGGCACAACTCCAAGCCAACAAACAATCACCTCACAACTTGAGGGATTAGCACAAAGCTACACAAGGATCACCTCACAACTTGAGGGATACAACCCAAATGCACAACCTCCTCAACACAATGAGGGAAAGGCACAAAGCCAAGCAAATGAAGGGTTTACAACTTGGTGGTCTAAACAACAACCACAAACAATTTCTTTTCCACACAAAGATCCTATAGAATAAGATAGTAGATGTAGCTCAAGTGTCGAAAACCAAAGGAATGGAAATCAAAAATTCAAAGAAAATCTTTGGGAAAAACTAGAAACCAAGATGAAGAAATTGAATCAAACACTTTTCCCAAAAATCCTTTCTTGATTTTTCAAACCCTAGCAAAAAATACCAAATAGATTGTTCAATTTAAAGCCCAAAGCTTCTTTTAATTGCTGTGAAAACACTAGAGAGTCAGGAAAATTAGCACCAAAAATCTTGTCTAAAACCTCTCTTCAATGGGGTATTTATAGCCCAAACAGAAAACTAGCCGTTAGGCTGATTTGGCAGCCTGACAGGCTGGCGGTCGACCGGTCGGTCGACCGCCAACGTCATAAATATGACCGTTGGGCAACCCAGTCGACCCCCCGGCCGACCGCCCAGATACAGATAGGAGACTTCTCTGTTACGGTCGACCGCTCGTCGACCGCCCAGATACAGAGAGCAAGGCTCTCTGATCCGGTCGGCCGACCGGCCCTGTGTCTGCCAAACGTGCACAAGGCTGTGCACGTCAGTCGACCGCAACGGTCGACTGGCCCTTGGTTCGGTCGACCGTTGCGGTCGACCGACCTGGCCTGTCAGCCACAGTCTGGGTCAGAAACTGGGGTTTAAAAATATTTCTATACATCTTTTATCTTTCTAAAAATCCCCAAAATAGTTTTACCATTTTGCATTGATATATAAACATGTGATAAACATTACAACTCAAATATCAAGCATATGAAACTTTTTTGTGTTATATCATTTTTGTAAAAAACCAAAACTTGTATTTTCTAAAACTTGGATTTTGAATAAAAATACTTTTTGTCCAAAACTCATCCAATTACAAAAACATGGTATTAAACAACATTTAGGCATGATGTATATGGATATAATCCTATATACATGAAACATATATATATCCATGTTTTTGACTTTAATTCCAAAATATGTTTTTTAAAAGTACCAAATCATAAAACACATGAATAAGTAAGTCAAAACTAAGTTTGGCTAAGAAGTTGAAGTATGCATGTATATAGAACAAATCTTATATACATAAACCATGTAAACTTGCTTTGATCATCTATTCATGAAACCAAGATCGGTTAAACCAAAAACGGAAAAACCGAAAACCAATCTTCAAAACATGAAACGTGTGTGTTGTGAACTTGAGCATATCATACTATTCTAATCTTTACAATTTGGATCTAAACACAAAACTAAACTATGGTACCGATGTCTTCTTGTAGATCGCCGTCTCCAAGCCGACTCGATCCAAAACACCTTGATCCACCGAGCAAATGCTATATATGATCTTTGACGCTCGGGCTCTTGAATCAACATGTGAAAGCTTCCAAATCATCTTGTTGAAGTTAATCACCTACTAATATCTTGATTAATGATCTGAAACTAAAATCACAAGATTATTAGTACACATAACTACATGAGTTAATCATCATCAAAACTAGAGTGGAAGGCCTCTGGGCCAACAATCTCCCACTTTATGATGATGACAAAACTCATGGAGTTATATATGCATGGATTAAAGTTAAGCTTCAAAGAAGCTCCCCCTTAACTCATGCATAAATAAATAAACATAAATATGCAATGAATATGAAACATGAAACATGCATAGATATGCATAAACAATAAAAGGTCTAGATACCAATGAAATTGTCAAAAACAAATTACTCTAGATACCAATTAACTTAAACTAAATTAAACTTAATATATGCAAAATATAAATATGCATATATAAAATTCAAACTCTAAATCTTTCTCCCCCTTTTTATCAATCATCAACAAAGGGGTAAACAATCAAAACAAAACAAAATCTTCTCCCCCTTTTTAATACAAAGAAACAATCATCAATAAGGGGTAAAAGCAAAACCAAATCATTAAATTTTTTTCCCCTTTTTGTTCGAAACAACGAATCAACAAAGGGTTAATAAAAACAATGTTCTCCCCCTTTTTGTCTAAAACAAAAACAAAGTCAATAAGGGGTGACAATCAATTAAGATATTAATTAAAAATTTGTTAAAATAGAGCATCTTGATACCAATGGAAAGGAAACATAAAAAATGTTGATACCAATTTTAAGAAAACAATCTTGATACCAATTGAAACTAAACATAACAAATTTTAAATTTCTAAACAAGAATTTTGATACCAATTGTAAATATTTTTCATTTGAACATATGATACCAAATTGAAATTTTCAATCATAAAGTATGAGAGTGGAAATCAAATACCAATTGAAATACAAAAACAAATTTTCTCCCCCTTTATGAAATACCAAACTAAACAATGCGTAGGCTTGAAATGAGATACCAATTGAAAAGTAATTGAAAACTAATCAATTGAAACAAAATTGAAACTCAAGCTTAGCATAAACACAAACATGTATATGTATGAAAATAGATACCAATTGAAATTGATATTCTTTGAAGTGTAAGCATACATATACGAAAATATATGAGTATACAATAAAAGTCAAAATTGATACCAATTGAAAGAATTTCAATGATACCAATTGAAACAACAATAATGATCAAGTGTATCTATCATATTTCCTAGCCTCCCAATCATATTCAAGTTTAAAAAGATTTTCAATATAGAGCATACATGAGCATGATCTCCCATCCAACCACCCATGGATGGTAGGAGTTTTCAAGAATAGATTTGAAAATAAGCTTTGTTTGAAAAACTCTACCAAAATGAAGAATATCGCAACTAGTTAAATGGAAAAACTTGTAAATAGTACGAAATCCTTCAAGTAAGGAATAAAACAAAATTATTTTTCATAAACATGAAATTCACAAAATAGTCAACACTCATAATCAATTAGGCATAAATATGACTCATGAAAACAAACACATGAGTAAACAATAAATGTGAGTGTACACATACAATGTGAAGATCATGATCATGAAGGATGGACAATAAGCTCAATATTCCTTAAAACATGAAAACATGAAAATCATCAAAACTTATTTAATCTTTAAGGTATATGTATGTCCTATACAAACTAAAGTATACATACATATCCAAACACAACGAGTCCACAAAGATATATGCATGAAGGCACGTGGCTCAAAAGGATGTATATGTATAACAATAATTTGGATAAAATAGACATATACATGAAGTTAAACATAAACACATGGAAACATGAAAAACTAAATTTCCATTAAAACAAATTTCATTTCAAGGTATATGTATGATTTGTCAACACAAAAAGCATACATACATATCCTTAAACACAATGGAGTCCATATGTATAGATTTGCATGAAAGGCAAAAGACTCAAGGGGTATACATGTATATCTTAAAGTTTGGCAAAATAGACATATACATGAAATAAAAACACATGATCATAAAATAAAACCAAAATGGGAATACAAGTTTAAAATGCATGGATCATCAAAACTAGACTATAATAGCACATCTAATGGGTTCAAATAAGCATTCAAGCTCAAACATATATAGATTTATTTGTGGCCCACTATATGCACAAATATATACCTAGTCTTAATGAACACTAACATCTAAACATATATTCAAATCATGAAGCATCAAAACAAGATATAATTATCATGATAAACATAAACATGATTATTATGTAAATCCATATGTTATTAAACCTATGATAAACATGATAGCTAAACAAAGGTGAGAACACTAAAATAATGGTCCATATTAAACATGGGTGTCTCAAATACTATAATGTATGTCAAGAGTCTAATAATCATGGCATTTTCATAATAATCTAAAAACAACAAAACATGCTATATATATAAACATGAAAAGCATGCAAATAAATGGGAGTTAGGGATCGTTACCAAAACCTAGAAGGCAATTTCCTTGTCTCCAAAACATGATGGTCATCTCCACCAAACCTTTCCCTTGAAAGTGATGCATCCATTAATTTCCATGAAGCTCGGAACACATCCACTCCAAGGTACCGCTACTCTCACGTCATGTGAGAGCCCACACCTACATCATAAACAAGAGGGGTGGTCTTTGGTACCCATACTCTTTTGGGTCCATGGGGTTAGTACCTTCTCTAACCAAACAAATTTATTTGCTAAATTACAATCATGAATACGATCAAAACAGAATTTAGCAAGGTGGCCCTTACGTCCACAATGTGTACATGTGTACACATGAGCATACATGTAATGGGTGTGTCCGTGAGGAGCATGTGTATGCCGTGATGGGTGTGCATGCATAAAAGATGGAACTTGTTTCTTTCGAAACAAAGATTCCAAACGTGTATGGCCCACAACACATTGGCTCAAAGTGGAGCCCAACAATCAACACTCTTCTTAAGCATGGATATATCTCTTTTCAATTAAAGAAAGGTGGCACATGCAAGGGGTGATCTAGGTGAAACTACCTAGCATGGCAAACATGTGCATCAATCTTATTTTGCAAACAATCATTCTTCTTCAAACAAACATTAAATCATTTGAAATAGAAATATTTTATTTTTCAAAGCAACATTCTCTTTTAAAACAAAGTCAACTTTTGAAGACAAGTTTTCATTTTTCTTCAAAATTGTTTCACAATCATTTTTATTTTTCAAAAATTTATTTTCTTTTAATGCAAGATTAAGTTGAGATTTTAATGAATCCCTCCATTAGAAATCTCCTCCTTTTCTTGCAAAACCATGTTAAGTCTAGAAAGCAAATTTTTATTTTCATTATTAATGCCTAGACTTTTCTTTTTCAAACATTATATTTTTCAATTAATTTTTCACAAACAATGGATAGTTCTTCATTCAAAGCATGGGCATCAACAAAATCATCACATGAAGAACTAGAATCAAAACTATCTAGTTGAGTTTCCGATTGTACCTCAAGGGAGTCATTCCCTTAGATCATGAAGCATTGTGACTCGGATTCTCCACTAGATTCCTCTTCTTGTTGGATTGGCATTTGAAGCTCGGAGGTGGTGGTTGTGGTTGATAACTTGTTCCACACTGCAAAGGCGGAATCAAGGTTAGAAACAAGCATAAGATTCTTTTGAAAGCGTGCTTCTAATGGCCAAGAGGGCTTATGCATTGGCCCCTATATGCTTGCTATCACTAAGGAAGGATTCCTTGGTAATGGCAAGGTGAACCTTATAACCTAGGGTTTGTAAATAGATGGACATCTTAGTCTTTCAAACAATGATGTTGGAAGGGTCAAACATAGGTGGGGTCATGAAGTCCATGGGTCCAACTATATGTGTGCAAACAAGCAAATACAAATGATAGATTAGCAAACAAAGGATCTCACTCCTAGGTTGTTAAACCTAAAGTATCAGGAGCGTAGGCTCTGATACCAATTGAAATCACCTCGAGGGGGGTGAATAGGTGATAATGCTAATCTAATGAACTTAATGCGGAATTTAAAACTAATTGCAATTAATAAGAGATGCACACTCAACAAGCCAAGCAAGTAATTATGAATGAACAATATGAATAGATGCAAGGCACAATATAGAGAGAGAGTAAGAGCCAAGGGATCAAGCGCAAACAACAAGATATGTTTCGAGGTTCGAGCACCCAGCTCTACATCCCCGCCTTCACCCAGAAGGATTTTAAGTCCACTAGCTTGTCCACAAAGGACTCCCAAAGGGAACCTCCACCGAGGATTTGGGCAATACAATCACAAGGAGTACCCAACTCCTCTCCTTACAAACACAACCTCCTCCTTGAGGCACAACTCCAAGCCAACACACAATCACCTCACAACTTGAGGGATTAGCACAAAGCTACACAAGATCACCTCACAACTTGAGGGATACAACCCAAATGCACAACCTCCTCAACACAATGAGGGAAAGGCACAAAGCCAAGCAAATGAAGGGTTTAAACTTGGTGGTCTAAACAACAATCACAAACAATTTCTTTCCCACACAAAGATCCTATAGAATAAGATAGTAGATGTAGCTCAAGTGTGGAGAAACCAAAGGAATGGAAATAAAAAACTCAAAGAAAATCTTTGGCAAAAACTAGAAACCAAGATGAAGAAATTGAATCAAACACTTTTCCCAAAAACCCTTTCTTGATTTTCAAACCCTAGCAAAAACACCAAATAGATTGTTCAATTTAAAGCCCAAAACTTCTTTTAATTGCTGTGAAAATACTAGAGAGTCAGGAAAATTAGCACCAAAAATCTTGTCTAAAACCTCTCTTCAATGGGGTATTTATAGCCCAAACAGAAAACTACCGTTAGGCTGATTTGGCAGCCTGACAGGCTGGCGGTCGACGGTCGGTCGACCGCCAACGGTCATAAATATGACCGTTGGGCAAACCCGGTCGACCACCCGGCCGACCGCCCAGATACAGAGAGCAGACTTCTCTGTTACGGTCGACCGCTCGGTCGACCGCCCAGATACAGAGAGCAAGGCTCTCTGATCCGGTCTGCCGACCGCTGACCGGTCCTGTGTCTGCCAAACGTGCACAAGGCTGTGCACGTCAGTCGACCGCAACGGTCGACTGGCCCTTGGTTCGGTCGACCGTTGCGGTCAACCGACCTGGCCTGTCAGCCACAGTCTGGGTCAGAAACTGGGGTTAAAAAATATTTCTATAAATCTTTTATCTTTTCTAAAATCCCCAAAAATATTTTTACCATTTTGCATTGATATATAAACATGTGATAAACATTACAACTCAAATATCAAGCATATGAAACTATTTTTGTGTTATATCATTTTGTCAAAAACCAAAACTTGTATTTTCTAAAACTTGGATTTTTGAATAGAAAATACTTTTTGTCCAAAACTCATCCAATTACAAAAACATGGTTTTAAACAACATTTAGGCATGATGTATATGGATATAATCCTATATACATGAAACATATATATGTCCATGTTTTTGACTTTAATTCCAAAATATGTTTTGTTAAAAGTACCAAATCATAAAACATGAATAAGTAAGTCAAACTAAGTTTGGCTAAGAAGTTGAAGTATGCATGTATATAGAACAAATCTTATATACATTAAACCATGTAAACTTGTTTTGATCTATCTATTCATGAAACCAAGATCGGTTAAACCAAAAACGGAAAAACCGAAAAACCAATCTTCAAAACCTGAAACGTGTGTGTTGTGAACTTGAGCATATCATACTATTCTAATCTTTACAATTTGGATCTAAACACAAAATTAAACTATGGTACGATGTCTTTTTGTAGATCGCCGTCTCCAAGCCGACTCGATCCAAAACACCTTGATCCACCGAGCAAGTGCTATATATGATCTTGACGCTCGGGCTCTTGAATCAACATGTGAAAGCTTCCAAATCATCTTGTTGAAGCTAATCACCTACTAATATCTTGATTAATGATCTGAAACTAAAATCACAAGATTATTAGTACACATAACTTCATGAGTTAATCATCATCAAAACTAGAGTGGAAGGCCTCTAGGCCAACACGCTACACATGCATACACACACGTGTACACCCACATATGTACATATATATGAGTATACACATCTATACGCAGTCCACACGCATGCATGTACACGGAAAGACACACATGTGTACATACTTCGCCAACAGCACACATAAATGCAAACTCACACACGCACATGTACTACACAGCCACCCACTCACACAAGTGTCCATGCAACACATGCAAAATAAGTAACCAATCATAGACATTAAGCCATATAACTTGCAATATTTAGTCTGCCGATACGTTGTAGATTCTATAAACTCGAGGCACATATACCATTATGAATTGTTTACTTAAGAACCAGATGCTTAACATTGTAAATTACACTAAGGTTACACCTATTGCATATCAGTAGGGGAAACGTAATATGAAAAGAAGTGGCGAAAGATATTGTGACCAAACTACCAAATCCATTGCAGATTAAATCTTTCAAAACTTGAA
This sequence comes from Agave tequilana, assembly GCA_038442645.1. Lineage (NCBI taxonomy): Eukaryota > Viridiplantae > Streptophyta > Magnoliopsida > Asparagales > Asparagaceae > Agave > Agave tequilana. The sequence goes on along the minus strand of JAVJIF010003403.1, from coordinate 2,496 downwards.
ATGGTGTAATTGGGAATAAAATGAAAGAACTCACACATCCACTCATCTCACTCACGCAACGCCCCACACACCAAAAATAAAAACACACACCAAGTATTAACTGAGAGAGAGGGGACTCGTTCATGTACATTTAATTTAGAACACCCAACACTACATGAGAAAATCATGCACCCATAAATAGCAACATGCAAAATTGCAAAGAGAGGGGAGGGACAACTCACGGCAAAGGGTGTATTTTGCTCCGGGGTGCTCGCGGTTTCGCTGGAGAGAATGGCGGAGCTCGACGGATCTTGCGGACGATGACAGAGGCACACCGAGAGAATCGGGCTGCCACGGGGGCTCACAGAGCTCGGCGGAGGGTAGTGGGTTACAAGGGAGGTGGCGCTCCGGTTGCCGAAGACTCGGCCATGGGATGCTTGGCCTGGCTTGTGTAGGCTGCGGGTGTTGGAGTGTTGGGGAAAAGGAAGATAGGGATTGGGTCTGTCGTTGGTGATGGAGAGGAGAAAAAAGTGATTGGTTGGGATTATGATTAGATTTTTAGGATTAGTTAGTTATGGTTTAGATTAAGATAAGACGTGGTTGTTAGAATTGGGTTACGGGTCATGGGTAGTGGGTCTTGGGTTTGTGGTAAAAAGTATAGTTAAATGGGTATGGTAGAGAGATAGCCTATTGGATGTGGGTATGGATCAAGGAATAGACTAATAGTTATGAGATATAGGGTATTGGGTTAACGGTTAGGATTATGAATCAATGAAAGAGGAACAGTAATAATAACATATATCTATAATAACAAGAACACTAATAATAATAATAATAATTAAGTACAGTAAAAATAAATACAAAAAATAGAAATACAGTATTATCTACTTAGGGATATTATAAGCTGACTAGGCCCGTTTGGCCTTCCGGTCGACCGGCTAATGGTCAAATTTTTGACCGTTGAGCCTTCCGGTCGACCGCTCGGTCGACCGTGCCAATCCAGAGAGCAAATTGCTCTTTGGCCGGTCGACCGCCCGGTCGACCATGCCAAGCCTCACGGTCGACCGTCCGGTCAACCGCCCCACCAGAGAGTGGGGCACTTGCAATCGGTCGACCGCCCGGTCGACCGGCCCAAGTGGCAGGTCAGCGTACACACTCTTGTGCACGTCGTCGATCGGTCCGGTCAACCGACTCTGGGTCCGGTCGACCGGCCAGGTCGACCGCCAGAGCCTGGCAGGGCTTAATTAGGGATTGAAAAACTTAGTTTTTAATTCTTAAATAAATCTCATAAATTCTCTAAAATCTACAAAAATAAGTTCAGCATAATACTTTGAAAATCAAACATGTGTGAAAAATTTCAACACAAATTTCAAACTTTTTGAACCATTTTTTGTGACTTACAAATTTTGCTAAAAAACAAAATCCGTATTTTTCAAAACTTGAATTTTTCAAATGGAAATCCGATTTTTTCAAAACTCATCCAAATACAAAAACATGATATTTAAACAGCTTTTAAGCATGTGGTATATGGAAATACTCCAATATACATATAAGATATATATCAATATTTTGACACATAAATCCAAAAATATGTTTTATTAAAATACCAAAAATACCAAACTCATGAATAGACTATCAACTTTGTTTAAATAGTTGAAGCATATATGTATATAGAACAAATCTAATATACATTAAACCATGTAAACTTGTTTTGATTCTATCTATCATGAAAAACAAGATCGATTAAACCAAAAACTGAAAACCAATAAACATGAAAACTAGAAACAAGTGTGTGTGTTGTGAACTTGAGCATATCACACTATCTACTCTTTACAAATGGATCTAGAAACATAAACTAAACTATGTACCGAAGTCTTTTTGTAGAGCGTCGTCTCCAAGTCAACTCGATCCAAACCGTGATCCAACGAGCTTGACTCCAACGAGTGTTAGATATGAACTTTGACGCTCGGGCTCTTGAATCACCATGTGAAAAGCTCCAAAACACCTTTGTTGAAGCTAATCACCTACTAATATCTTGTTAAGTATCTGAAAACTAAACATCACAAGATTATTAGTAAACATAACTACATGAGTTAATCATCATCAAAATTAGAGTGGAAGCCTCTGGGCCAACATCAACTGGTCTAATTCTATCTAATATTTCAAATGGCCACATATCTAGGATCTAATTTATTCCTTTTGCTGGTGCATTTCACTCTCATCATTGGAGATACCATTGGGAAAACTTTATCCCCCCCTCAAATTCCAAGAGTCAACGGCGTTTATCTGCATAAGCTTTCTGTCTGCCTGCCTTCATCTTTTTCTTGATTAACTTAATCTTATCAGTGGCTTTTGAATTATATCAGGGTTGAATATCCTTCTATCACCAGTTTCCTCCCAATGGACTGGCGATCTATATTTTCTACCATATAAAGCTTCAAATGGAGGTATGCTGATGGTGGACTGATAGCTATTATTATAAGCAAACTCCAATAAAGGTAGATAATTGTCCTAGCT